>JAUPMG010027120.1:0-14857 GCA_031762675.1 Pachysandra terminalis | reverse complement strand
TTAAGGGACTAAGTTTGTAGGTTGTAACTTTTATTTCTTTAATTTTTGAATAAAATAATCTTACCATTCAAAAAAAAAACATAAATCGATTTTTTCACTAATTTGAATCGATCTAGGATCAAATCAAATCGAATCATAAGCTTCATACAATAAATTGCAAGATTTTAACAGCAAAGGATGCTGCTATCCATAGGATATAGGTATTACATGTATGCCAATGGGAGCATTCAATAATTTCTTACGGGAGACGCTGAGGGGGGTATTGGAGAGGTATATTGGGGCTACATCTCCAAATATGAGAAATGTTATACTTTTTTTGATCTACTGTTTTATGTAAGATTAAAACTGTGAATGAAAGAAATGCCTAGCCATATCCCCACATACTTGCTTCTTAGTATGAATCAAAGTGAATCCATTGATCATCCTTTTATACTCTTTAGGATGGTAACATAGGTTTGGGTCTTCTTTCTCAGATTGATCGGGATGTCATGGGTGATGCCATGCTTTGTTGGTGCCCTTCTCAGACTAATGTATTATTTACTCTTTTTTATTGTTTTGTGGTCCATAAGGAGTAGGATCAGTCATATTTTCGCAACTGTGAGAGCTGGTGAACAATATATAATACTCTGTGAGGGTGTTGTGTACTTCATGGCTGAGTATGCTTTTAGACATTCGATTATTGAGATTATCAAAGACTCATCTATGATTGCAGTTTCCTCTCCCAGTTTTGACAAGAGAGTTTAGGTTTGGCATCCTCCTAGTGAAGGAGTAACGACACTTAACTTTGATGGCTATTCACTTGGCAACCGGAACCTTCAAGGTTTGGTGGCATTTTTAGGACATCACAAGTCGTATTTTACATGCCTTTTTCCAAACCTTTAGCAGAAGGAAATGCCATTAAAGCATAGATATATGTTTTATTTATGGGGCTTAGAGAGGCCAAGTCCCTTGGTTTTTTGTCACTTCAAGTGGAGGGCGATTTGTCGACAGTTATTTCTTGGGAAGGAGTGCTCTTCGAAGCTGGCTCACCTGGTGTATTTGGCTAGAGATATCACACTAGTTTGAATATCTTGTTTTGCCATGTGGATAGATCAGCTAATGGATTGGCTGGTAGATTAGCCGAACAGGGGATTCAAAGGGAGATGCCTTCAGAGGCTTTCTATCAGATGAGATGCTGTTTGGAGATTGATATTTCTTCTATACATTGGTTTTGTAATCTAGTAGTAGTTCTCTTGGTTTTGTTTCTCCTTGCTTTTGTATAGATATAGACACACACACAAACGCACACGCACACGCACACGCCGACGCCCACGCCCCCCCCCACCTGCCCGTACGCACACACACACACACACAAATATAATATATATATATATATATATATATTCATTATTCATCAAAAAAAAAAAAAAAACAATGTTTTGGACAGGTGATAAATATGCTAGACCTGGAGCTTATTACATTCATTAGTTATGGTTCTACTGTGTTCCAAATGGCAGGTCTCTAACGCATCCCATCAAATGTCTGACTCCTTACCAGGTACATAGATTCCATACTTTCAAAAACAGAAAATCACTAGAAACTTGATACTTTTAACAGATATGCAAAGGAAGAGACAGAACAAAGTTTGATGAAAAACCATATTTGAACATAATATTTATGTTAGATCATATACCTATATATATATGACAGGTTCCTAGCATATCTTGAGGTCTATATTTTATTTATTATCATTTCTAATTTTATTAAGTATTGTTTCTAATGGACCCCCCAACCTACCCGATTAGGCGATTACTAGTTGGTTTCATACACTTGATAGATGGTTCCACATCCTATTATTCAGGAGTGAGTAAGGTATGTTGGTTATTGAGTACTCACAACCCTCAATTAGTTATCATACTACATGTGATATATATCTGTGAATCAATCTATGATAATAACATAAGGACAGTCAACACTTTGATACAAGTGTGTCACATCTTAAAAAGTCATTATCATTGCATCCAACAATTCAGCTGGAGCGTCTAATGATGATGGATCTTGTATTAGTGCCAAGTATCATGACACGGTGATGACATCAACATAATATGCCATAGGCATGAGTCAAGACATGCCGTTGTTGTCTAATGGCATGTCCATGTCATTTCGTGTGACAACCCTTGAATCCTTTGAACTGCCATGTCCAGGTAACCGTAAATATAAGATATGAGCAGCATGAAGGTACACGGGAACCAACATTCAGTTAATCCCTACGTAGAACATCTTTTACATGAAGAAGAGATAAAGTGTGTCCCGTTATGGGCAAATCCTAAATCTAAAAATAATAATAATAAGAATAAGAATAATAATAATAATAACCAACATTCAGTTAATCCCTACCTAGAACATCTTTTACATGAAGAAGAGATAAAGTGTGCCCCGTTATGGGCAAATCCTAAAGAAGAAGAAGAAGAACTTAAGAAAGGTTGGATTGATCACAGGGACCCCGTCCACGTCCCCCGTATGCACATATATGCTTTTCATAGTTCTGGTAATGCTTGCAGGACTCGAATTGTATAACAAACCATTATAAAAGCATATGACATCTAAAAGTAGGAATACAACAGAGACAAAATTCTTACTTCACTAACAGGACGGAAACCCGGTGAAGTAGTCATTACAGAAGAATTATCCGTTCCAGAGAATGTCTGAGAAAATTTAGGGAAAATAGAAAAACCAAATTCATCATTAACAGTTGTCAGTAAATATAAATAATGTGTGCTAAAATGGGGCCCCAAACTTACTGGTAAACCAGGGATGTTAGACATAGAATGTGATGCAACACGTCTATACTTGCGTCTGGGGGAATAGAATTTATAGTCCCGAACTGAGATTGCTACTTCATTTCGACCAGTCAACCTTTTGAACCTGGACTCAGAAACATCTTACAGAATATTATAAACATGCTGGTGCAGAAAAGTATAGAAACGTCTAACTTTTAACCTAATCCAGTGCACAACTATGACAATGATTTAAAATTGGGCGTGATAGATGACAACATGCCCATTCAGTTTTTACCAGATTCAAGATCCATTCCAACTTCAGAAGTACATACATCAACCCACTCCAATGCACAATGAAAAGAAGAAAAAAAGTGATTACAAAGGATGAACCATCAAATTTGAGAAACGACAACATGCCTATTTGGTATTTATCAGACTATAAATTGTCTCAAAGTTAAAAAGAAAAATAAAGGAAAAAAAGAACAATCTCAGGCCATCCATTTCTTTCCTAATTAACAAATGATTTAACAAACAATTCACACACACACACACACACACACACACACAAATTGAAGACCCAAACTTGTTTAGGTTGGAAGCTTCTGATAAAAATGGGGTTAGAGTTTGTTTGTCTAAAGTGATGGGTAGGTTCAGGAATTGTCATGAGGGTGTGTCCAAAGGTGCCTCACCTATGGTAAGGGAGCTCAGGAATTTAGAATGGAGCCTTAAATATCAGAGGAGGTCTACTAAGCCTGGTGTAGGAGGGAGTTTGTCTCGGGTGGATCAATGAGATTATCAGTTGGAATATTAGAGGTTCGGGGGGGATAATAAAGAAATGTGTAGAAAGTTAAGCCGTGGATTGTGATTATTCAAGAGACTAAAAAACAGTCGGTAGGTAGGAGGTTGATGCATAGTTTATGGGGTATCCAGAATAGGAAGTGGGTTTGTTTACCGGCCGTGGGTTCTTCAAGGGGAGGGGTTCTTATTATATGGGATATTGATAAAGTAGAGGGTGGCGATGTGATGATTGGTTCTTTCTGTCTGTCGGTGATGTTTAACAATTTGGTTGATGGGTCTCAGTGGAAACTTACGGGTGTTTATGGTCCTAATGGTTACAGAGATAGAGAGGTCTTTTGGGTGGAGACTCGTGATATGGCCTTTAATAATGTGCACCCTTGGTGTTTGATTGGGGATTTTAATGTGGATAGATTTGAGGAGTGAAATATAGCGACTAGGATGACTAGGAGTATGAGGAGATTTTCTTCTCTTATTCAGGACCTTGCTTTGGTGGACTATCCTTTATTAGGTGGTTGGTTTACTTGGTCTAATCTTCAAGAGAACACCCTTTGTTGTAGATTGGATAGATGTTTAGGCTCCATTGATTGGGATAATCATTTTCCTCACTTGCCTCAAAAAATTCTGCCTAGACTGGTTTATAATCATTGTCCTATTTTGCTTTCGGTTGGATTCATTCACCATGGCCCTTATCCTTTCCGGTTTGAGAATATGTGGTTTACCTATAGCCAGTTCATAGATGAGGTGTTGGTGGGAGGAGAGGGAGAGGGATAGGGATGAGTCTAGATTTGCTGGATTTTCTTTTATGAGATCTCTTCAGTTTTTGAGAAGTGATATTAAAGGCTGGAATCGTGAGTGTTTTGGGGATATATCTATGCGAAAGAAAAATATGTTTGATGAAATTGAAGAGCTGGACTTATGGGAACAGCAAAGGGGAGTTTCAAAAGGGGGGAGGGAGAGGAGGAATTGTAAGAAAGTTGAGTTGGATAATATTCTCAGACAGGAGGAGATCAGTCGGAGACGGAAATCGAGGGCTACTTGGATCAAAGAAGGGGATGGAAATACTAGGTTCTTTCATAAATTGACTAACGGCAGGTCTAAAATGAATGTTATTACTAATATTTTGGTGGATGGGGAGAGAATTGAGAATGTGGATGGTATCACGGAAGCTATGGAGGAATTTTGTGGTAAGTTGTATACTTCGGAGCAGGATTTAGTTTTTAGTCTTAGGAATGTTCCTGGGGTAGCTTTATCTTCTGCTCAGGCTGAGTGGTTGGAGAGGCCTTTTGATATTGATGAGGTTAGGAAGGCGATTATGGGAATGGAGAGAGATAAAGCACCGGGGCCAAATGGGTTTACAATGGCTTTTTTCAGGATTGTTAGGAGGTGCTCAAAGTGGATCTTATAGGAGTGTTTACTGGGCTTTTTCTTAATGGTGTGATTAATAAGAATAACAATGAAATCTTTCTAGTGTTGACTGCCAAGAAGTCAGGGACCAGCCAACTTAAGGATTTTAGACCCATCAGTCTGATTACTAGTCTTTATAAGATTATTGCGAAGGTCAGAGGCTTAAAGGGGTGATTGGAGGGTTAGTTTCTCCGAATCAATCGGCTTTTATTGCTGGGAGACAGATTTTCGATAGTGTTCTGGTGGCAAATGAGGTGGCGGAGGAAAGAGAGAGAAGTGGTATTGTGCAAGTTGGATTGGGAGAAGGCTTATGATAGGGTGGAATGGGGTTTCATTAATTTTGTGCTAGAATGGAAGGGGTTTGGCATTAAATGGAGGAAGTGGATTAGTGGGTGTTTGTCGAAGTTTTCCTTGTCGTTTATTTTTAATGGGAGTGTTCATGTCATTTTGAGTCCTCTAGATGAATTAGACAAGGTGATCCTCTTTCTCCTTTTCTTTTTTACTCTAGCAAGGGATGTTTTAAGCAGGTTACTTTACTTGGCTGAGAACATGGGCCTTCTTAGTGTCTTTTTGGTAGGAACGAATAGGGTGCCCCTTTCTCATTTGCAATATGCTGATGATACTATCTTGTATTTTGAGGTTGTTGAGGAGTAGGCATATTGGATTAAGGCTATATTGAGATGTTTTGAGATGGTTTCTGGTCTTTAAGGTTAATGTGGAGAAATCTACCATCTCTGGGTTTCGTGTGGAGTAGGGTCACGTACAGCAGTTTGCAGAATATTTGGGTTATCAAGTTATCCAGTTACTGATTAGATATCTCGGTATTTTTCCTTTTGGTCTCCTGTTATTGAGAGTTGAAAAGAGATTGGCCACTTGGAAAATGAGTTAAGGCAGTAGAGTTACTTTGATTAAATCGGTGTTGGCTAGTCTTCCCATTTACTACTTGTCTGTCTTTCAAGTGCCGGTTAGAGTTGTTAAGGCCTTGGAGAAGGCACAAAGGGATTTTCTGTGGGAGGAAGGGGATCTTAAGAATGACCACTTAGTTAAATGGAGTTTGATGTGTAAGAATAAAGAAGTGGATGGTCTCAATTTGGGTAACATTCAACGTCAGAATTCTGCTTTGCTTGTAAATGGTTATGGCATTTCGGCAATGACATGGAGGCTCTTTGGTACAAGATTATTGTAAACAAGTTTGGGAAAGGTTTGAATGCTTTGGATATTAACCAATATGCTAGAATTTGTATGCATAGCCCTTGGAAAGCCATTTCTGCATTAGCTTCTTCATTTTATCATATTATTCGGTTTGGGGTGGGTAGGGGTTCATTAATCCGGCTTTGGCATGATTTATGGTGGGGTGAATCTACTTTTAAAGTTAGATTTCGCATATGATTTTTTGTGGTGCAGCATAAGGATGTTGTGGTCTCTGACATTCTTTCATGGTCATCCACAGGTTTAGTTTGGAATCTCATTTTCATGAGAGATCTCGAAATTGTTGAGATGAAAGAGTTATCGAGTCTTATTGATGATCTTAAGTTCTGTTTTATTGATTCAGAATGTCGGGATTATCGGGTTTGGCCTTTGGAGCCTAGTGGTATTTTTTCTACTAAATCCGTTTTTTGCTTCCTTGGTCAGGAGGAGAATCTGGCTCCTCCTTTTTGTGCTTCCAAATTGTGGAACCAAAGTTCCTCCTAGAATGAGACTATTTGTTTGGACTGTTGTACAGTATCGTATAAATACCTGTGATATGTTTCAAAAAAGGAGAAGCAATATGGCCATCTCACCACATATCTATTTCATGTGTAGGAACCAAGATGAGACAGTGGAACATCTTTTTCTTCATTGTTCAATGGCAAGAGGGATTTGGATGCATTTTATGCAGTTTATGGGGATGGGTTTGGTTTTACCGGAGCGTATTGTAGAGTTGTTTGATCAATGGCGGGTCTGTGGTTTTGGAAAAAGTGGCAAGGTTTTTTGTAAGGCAATCTTCTTTTCAGTTCTTTGGGTTATTTGGTGTGAGCGGAATAGGCGTATTTTTTAAGAGACTTAGCGATCCTTTTCTTGGCTTATTGATTCCATTGTGGGTATGGTGGCAAGTTGGATGTCTGTAAGGCAGGAATTTAAGGGCATATCTATGGATTCTATTGTCAGATGTTGGTATGAGTTGATTTCTTCTTCGGTTTTTTGTCCATCAAAGGAGATGGTTTGGAGGGCACCGCCTAGGGTTTGTACTAAGCTCAATTTTGATGGTTCTTCTTTGGGTATCTGGGATTTGGAGAGGGGGGGGTGTTCAGGAATTCGGATGGTGCTATTTTACATGTTTTTTCTGGTCCGATTGGTATTGCGGACTCTAACACTGCTGAATTGAGAGCCTTGATTGCCGGTTTGGTTGAAGTTGGAAAGCTGAACTTGGACTCTTTACAGGTTGAAGGTGACTCATTGTTGGTTATTTCTTGGATGGAAGATGATGATAGATACCCTTGGAAGTGTGCTCATTGGATTAGACATGCTCATTACCTTTATTCTAGATTGTGCATATCTTTTAGTCATGTTTTGAGATCAGCGAATGATATTACAGATGCTTGGGATAGAAGAGGTGTGGAGAGAGTGGACTTTGGGGCTGGTTTGCCTAGGGGGGAGGAGATTGAGTTGACAGATGGATAGATTTTGTCAGTTCCTTCCTTTGTTCCTTTTTTTCTTTCTCTTTGTAATTTATTTTGCTGTTTTGCTTTGTTTTTAAATCACATTTCGTGATTCTTTGTTTTTCTGTAATCTTGTTTTGATGATCAATGGAATTGTTATTAATGATAAAAACAAATTGTATATATTACACACACACACACACACACACACACACACACATTAATAGAACTGTTGTTAATGATAAAAAAAAAATGTATATACACACACACACACACACAAACTAACTAACTAGAAGGTGGTATGTGCAGAACTGCTCATATGAAAAATTTAGAGTCCCGTTTAGAAAAACAAAATTTAAAAGAGAGAATACAGAATCTGTTTGTTTCACAACATCATTGTTGTAGTAACCGAAACAAAGTGGGAGGTTGCAAGAGTTTTATAGTAACCACACCACATCTCGTCAAATAAGATAGAATAAGGTAAAGGACAAAAATGTCCTAAAATATATTGAAATCTTTATTAGTTATAAAGTTTAATTAAAATAATGTCACATTTTCCAAGAGGCGTTTTCATGCTGAATTATGTCTAAAATGCAGAGACATAAAAGTATTAAAAGTATTACAGTATAATCAGCGATTTTGGGTTCAACCCATAATCAAGGGTACGAGTTGCATCCAAGTCGTTTCCATGTTTAGAGTTTACTTAGGGTTTGTATCCATGACATTTTGTAGTAAGTTCTCACTCTTAGGATAGGTTCTCTGGGCATGCACTTTTTTGTGGGATCTAGGTATTTCGTGAGAGAGATTTTGCATGCTCTTATATGCTCAAATAAAGAGTGGGCTCTCAAGATTTTGAGCGTGTTCACTTTTGGAGAGTGTGCTCTTGGAATTTGGGAGTCACTCATTGAAGAGGGGTGCAAGGTTCACTTTTGATTGCCCTTACCCATGGATGTACCTCTATTATGGGGTGCAAGGTTTACGGTTTCGATGTCGCCAGTCTGCTTCGGCGACATGGAGAAAATTGGGAAAATCTGAGGGAAAAGTGGGGAAATCTTAGGTTTTTGATGGATTTTTGGCCCCAAATTTAAATATATCTATTTAAGGCCTAAATGCATCCAAATACGTCAAAAAATGCAAAACAAATACTCACACATTAAAAGTCGTTACTTGAGGGGGTCAACTTACACGCTGTCGGGTCTGTAAGCTGTAAAAAAAAGATGCTACATCTAATTAAACTATACTAAAAGTGAATGTAAGTCAATTAAAAGTAAAACTAGAAATCAAGTGTCATATCTATGAGGGGGAAAAGGGAAATATGGGAGAAATGATAGGAAAATCTGGGGAAATGTGGGATTTTTGATAGGTTTTCCCTCCCAAGTTTTAAACAACACAAAGTAGTGTCTAAATACATCATAATACATCAAAAAATGCAAAAACAAATGTCTAACATTTTTTATTTTAAAAAAAAAATTCAAAAAAACTGAAAATTTCCCCCCATGTCGCTGACATGATGTCGCCGATGTCGCTCATGTCGCCGCAAAACGACATAATACCCATATGTCGTGTCGCCACACTCGAGATTAGCGACATGTCGCCGACATTGCATTCCTTGATGGGGTGAAGCAAGTATATTTATGGTTTATTTATTATTGCTTTTATTTTTCCGGTAGATTTTCACAAACTGCCGTTGAAGACCCATGGTTTAGGATTTACCGAATTTTTATGTTGGCTACCAACCTGACAGAACCAACCTCCTTTACTTGACCTGGAGTCAACAATGCACCCAAAAAAATAAAATAAAATATTGGAATGTCTTACCTCATTCTAGTTGGGATAAGGAATTATTATTGTTATTTTTTTACACATCATACAATCACAATTGGGATTGCTCTTTGCACAACAACCAAGTTTAAAATAAGAGTTGAATAGATATTTAGCCAAATGATTGTTAGCACTACAAGGGCACAAAGGAATGGGTCACGTGTAGGGAAAGCGATCCTCTCACTCATCCCTTCTTTCTCTTTGTACACCTGCTGTTGTGTAGCGAATGGGTCACGTGTCCGTCTCTGGTCAGAAGTCTAGTGGGGGCCATCATCTTTTGCTTCCAGATACCCCCGAGTATACCTCATTGTTAGAAATAGGGATGTTTTGGTTTCAGGTGTGCTATCTTGGTCTCAGTCGGGTCTGTCCAGGAATTTGGTCTGTAGAAGAGACCCTAGGTCCGAAGATGTGGATGAATTAGGTCATCTATTTGAGTCCTTGAAGTTTGTTTTCATTAATCCAGACATAACTGATTCTCAGTCTTGGGTTTTGGGGAGATGCGGCTCATTTTCAGTTCGGTCTTTCTTCTCTATCATTTGGCACTCCTATCCGGTTGTTCATGGGTCATTTCCTTTCAGTAAAATCTGGTCTTCCGTTGCTCCCCCTAGAGTCAAAGCCTTTGTTAGGTCTGCCATCTTGTATAGAATTAACACCTGCGATATGATGCAAAGGAGATGGAAGAAGTGTGCTCTTTGTCCAAGCATGTGTGTCATGTCCCATAAAGATTGTAAGTCCGTTGACCATATTTTTCTCCATTGTGAGGAAACAAGGGAATTTGGCTTGATTTTACTTAGAGGGCGGAAGTTTCCTGGCCTTTTGCCTTTCATCTACATGAGTTTATTCATTTAGTGGAGATTTCATTTTGTGGGGAAACGAGGGAAGATGCTTTATGGGGCTACCTTTTAACCAATCTTATGGATGATTTGAGGGGAAGGAACAAAAGAGTTTTTGAGGATAAGGTGACTAGCACATAGGTTATGATTGAGACTAGCATACAACTTGTTACATCAAAGGTATCTGTGCTTCATGAGTTCAGAGACATTTCGAGTTCTAATGTTGTTAGGGATTGATCACTTATTGCCAGATCATGTCGGTGGAATCCTACTGTTAAGACCATTTGGAAACCTCCGAGAGTGGGCTTTGTTAAGCTCAAGTTTGATGGTTCATCTTTGGGAATCCAGGCGTTGGGGATAGGGGCATCTTCAGGGATTCCCAGGGCCATTATCTACATATATATATACTCGGGTACTATTGGGGAGGAGGATTCCACAAGTGTGGAGCTACATGCTTTGGCGGCAAGTTTGAATGAAATGAAAAGTCAGGGCTATAGGTGTGTGGAAATTGAGGGTGACTCTTCCTCAGTCATTGCATGAATGTGTTCGACTTTGCAGTGACCATGGAGATTCACTCATCTTATTCAGTTGGCAAAGTGTAATGAACTGAAAATTTAAAATAAATAAAAAAGGCTGAATTGAAATTACTATAAACTTAAGACTTAAGTTGTAACATTTGAAGGAGTTCATAAGAATTAATGTGTAAGCTTTCTATTGGTTAAAACACATAGAATAACTAGTATGTGAATACACCTAAACAGATTCACTTTAAAATCTAACTAAAGGCTGAGATTCATTCTTCTAAGATAGAAGGTAATCAAGGGCTGAGATTTATTTATGGTTAGGAGCTTAACTTACCCTAATAGAAACTGCAAATTTTCTTTTGTAACTTTTGGCTTAGAAGAAGAGGAAGAAAAAGATAGCTGAAGAATCATCAAGTAAGTAAGCTCTACGACTGGATTTCTACGCCTTTCACTTTGGAAGTACTCGTATACTTCCGGAGAGACTCATGGATATTGGATTTCCTTGTTGGATGGTTAAATTCTCAGAAAATGTGTGTGAATGTTTGAATCTAATGTATATTTCTAAGAATCATGCTTAGATTTTTTGATGAGTAGAATCATGCTTAGATTATGAGTTGTTGATGTTGAATTTCACATATAACATATGTTGTGTGATATAGTATTAGGATCATGTGGAAAATTTATGTTTTAGTGTGTTGGATTGATGGAGAATGGAAATTATGCATGAAAGTAGATTTTTAACACTTAGAAACCCAGAACACCCCATTTTGTGTGCCGTTAGTGGCACTGGACGGTATACCGTCAAGTCCACGGACGGGTTATACTCTAGTTGTATGACTGTTGGTTGGCAGCTTGACCGTTATACCGGTGGCTCTGCCGACAAGGTATATGTTTTGCTGAGGCTCTATCAGCAGTGGGGTCGGCATATCAGAGTAGCCACCTCTATGCAACATCCACCGGTGGGCTTGACCGGTATACCGGCCAAGCCACCGACAGAACCTATGATTGTGTGATTGTATCCACCGGTGCCACTGGTAAGTGCCTACCGATACCCATCGGCAAGCTTGCCAGTAGGGGGACGGTATACCGATGAAATACATGTTGGTGTGTTATTGAACTGAGATTGAATTACTAGATATCCATGAACTAAATGGTTGAATTATCATGTGAGATTATCATGTATACCGGTTAGTATTCTTTAGATTGAATGACATGTGTTACATTGTTTAATGACAAAGTTACGACATATCAAAGTATGTTATGTGAGATTCTCATGTTATGCATCACATGTAACTCATGTAGAGGGCATGCATCTAATGGGACATTCATGCATTTGGGGCCCGAAGGGTGACCCAGTGACCAGACTACACTTTGGCTTCCATGTGATGGGAACCAAAGGGATGATGTGAGGATACTTTGGCTCAATGAAGAGTGCCATAGAGTGTTGATCTCAGAAGTCCGGAAAGGACGGGATTTAAGTCAAGATGACTTTGAGAGCGGGATTAGCCACCCCTTGTCTCGGATTAATACTCATATATAACCTGGACTAAGGTGTATATATGAGAAATGTATTGAACACTTATGTTTATATAACCCAGATTTGGGTGTATACATTCATATGTGGTGAGAGTAATCTGTCAGATAATTCTGAACTGGCATGTTCCACGGAGGCTGAAAGATTGCCTTGACTACGGACCTTAGATCAAAAATAAAGGTGGGAAAAAAGCGCCCATGGGTTGAGAATCCCTAAAACTGTGTCGTACACACAGAATCCGTTGTTGGCCTTAGCCAGAATTGGAACATGTGATCGAAAAGATGCATCGGTGGCCTCAGTGGAGATGTAACGTGGATATCCAGGGTTCATAGTTGTGACAGCAATCATTTGCATTACATTTCATTTTTACCTACCATTGTTTGGGATGATTGTTTGTCTGTTCATGTCATTGCATTCAATCAATCAACCAATACATATATCATGGCATGGCATGCATCCATGGGAACCATTATTCATGATTCAATATGTTAGTACATTGTACTTGTTGAGCTTGTAGCTCGTGCCTTTTGGCTCCTAAACATTTCAAGTGGATCGGCCATGAAGTGATAGAGCTTGGATGATGGAACAAGATGATGAGGATGGGAAGGACAATGAAGACAAGTTTATGTTATGGGAACTACCTTACTTTGATAGTTTGGTCATGACTATGCTTTAGTTGAGACTTTTATATTTGAATGCTTCCGCTGATATTATTTGTTATGTGTGATTATTATATTATTTTGGGTTTGCCACCTCTCAGGAGTGTGTAGAGGAGGGGTGAGAGTTGCATTCTAGAACTTTGGGGGACTACCCACGGATTCATGGGGTATACCCTGGAGTTTGGATGTGACACAAAGCATATGGGAGATGGAACGAATATAGTCTTCTCACACACTCCCCGCTCGGCAAATGATGTAGCTAACAGGTTGGACAGGGAGGGAGTGACGAGAGACTCCTTCGAGCCCACCCGATATGGGATTGGTCTTATAGGAGAAATGGATTGATTAGCATTGGCTCACTAGAGCCGGATTGTTGGACAAGCTACTACCTTATGTACATAGGCTATACTTTCTTCTGTCCATGCTTTATGTTTTTTGCATATGTTGCTTATGTTTTTGTTCTCAGGTTCACACTTTGTGACTTTTGTACTTCTTCTACTTTTGATGATTAATGAAAAAACTATGCTAATTATCAAAAAAAAAAGGTACCAAATATAGTGGTGTAAGAGGTACACAAATCAGGACCTCCAAGGTTACAATAAAAGTTATCAACAGAAGTCAAGGTATCATAAGGTACACAACAAGAATTCTCCGTCAACAGGATCCAAATGGCATGCACAAGGTTTTAAGTAGGGTATAGACTTTGGTCCCTTGGGAAGTGATATTAATTCATGGGAATTAATTGAGGTTAAAAAAGTTTAAAGGAACAACAGTATGGGATGAAACTTTAAGAATTGATAAGATAAATATTAATATTCATATAAAACCTGTTATAGAATAAAAGACTATCATTTGTAACAGAAATGAGATTAAGAACAAAGTAATGGATGCTTTCATGTTTTTCTAAAACTAGTAAAAGTCAAAGTTATACATCAGTACAAAATACCCTATATTATGTATACATAATACCCTATAACTGCTAGTTATATAGGTGAAAATACCATGTGTGTTCAATTGCTAGTTAATCCTAAAAAACATATATTTTATTTAACCTAAAAATAATATAAACATAAAAAAATGAAGTGATTGCTTCAAACCAAAAAAAAAAAAACAATTTAAAGATTCTCTATGAAATTTATTTAACAAAAGAAAATATAGAAGTATAATAAGAAAACCACAGAATGTCACGTTCTATACTTTTGAGCTCTTTTTGAAATTCTCTCTGAAATTAATTACAAAACTATCAGTATAAGAATTAGGAACTAAAATAGGGATACAACCAGAATAGACTAAACTCCAAAAAAATGTTCTTGGTTCAGTCATTGAGCAATGAAATTTGTTCTGTTTTCTCTTGTTTTTTATTCCCTGTTATGTGAAGCAGAGTAATCGCTTTGAACCAAAAACAAACGAAAGTACCGAATTTCTAAGAGAGCTCTTCATGGAAGCTCTATAATGGATGCTTCTACGAATTTCACCAAACTCTTGCATTATTAAGAATGTCACACTTCAATCAAAGTAATGGAAATCTATAGAATTCAAGTAAACTTCAGTTCAAAGCCTGTGGAAGTGGAATTGACTCAACTGACATAATTCAACGTCAGAGGGATTTTAAAAACATAGCCCTATCTATGATGGTAATAAGTCCAACATTTATACGGTCAAACCATGGAGAACTTATGCACTAAAATGCTATTGAAGTCATGTGATTCTCTATCATATCATTCTGGACGCCGAGCAAAGAAATCATGGATTTTGAAGTTAGGGAGGTGTCGGTTCAGAGGGTTGTGAATAAGACCTTGTCCCTGATATTTTTTTTGGGCCTCTTCTTTTAAGGAATTTGAGGAGATGAAGTTTGAAGAGTTTAATTGTAAATGGGGTCTTTTTTG
>JAUPMG010027089.1:1526-14859 GCA_031762675.1 Pachysandra terminalis | reverse complement strand
ATTTTCTTGTAAGTGGTCTTTTTTTTTTTTTTTTTTTTTTTTGGCTTAACCATTAGGTGTCTCCACACCTACATAGTTGTGGGACTAACCCACAGGGCGGGAGCATTGAAGGTAAGCCCCTGACCACGAGTGCTTCTAGTGAGATTTGAACTCCAGACTTACATCAGAGACCCCACTAGAACCTAGCTTGCTACCAACTGAGCCACACATAGGTGGTTTCTTTTAAATTGCTTTTGAGATTTACCTCTACCATATATGTGCTGAAATATTATACCTACATTGATGTCTACTTATCCCATTCTATTCTATGGACAAGTCTCTCTCTCTCTCTCAATTATTCCTATACGAGAATAATATATAACTAAACTATTACATAAGAGAAACGTAAATCTTTCAGATTTTGTGTCAGAATCATAATTTGTTACCATTTTGCTTTCAACAAAAGAATGATAAGAACCTTGTAATTTATTGCATTCTTTAATATATTCTATGTACGGAGAGACCCAGGTTAGGTGGAGGATATCATCATGGAGGAGACGTAGATAACATCAAAAGTTCGTGGAACTGGGGATACTATTATTGAAATGAAGGGAGCTTTAGCCATAAAAATTATATCAACTGTCGCCGGATTAAGACACCGTGACATTATGAGAAAGATTGATGGAGCACAAATAACTCGGTGTGAAAAATGAGTTTGGTTTTATGATAGGAAGAACTATATCATGGAAACAATCTTTTGACTTGGATAATCGAGGGAGAAGTTTAGGAAGGAGAGGGATTTTTATATCTTTTATTATATATCAATATTAAACATACACATTAATATATTTAGGATGTATAAAAGGGCCCAAACTGATATGATTTGATCTGTGCCTAGGCACGGCACGATAGGCCCTTTAGTGCCGAGTGGGCCAGGTTCATGGCTCATGGCACGGGGCATGGGGCACGGTTAGGTTTTGACAACATTATAGGCGAAAGCACGTGCTCTGCCCGATTGGCACAGTAATAATTGTGTCTCGTGTTGAACCGGTATGAGGGGAGTCTAAAACTCGATATAGGACGGCACGAAAGGCAATAGTTTATCATGCGGAGCTGGCAAGTGCAGCCCATTTGTACACCCTTAAATATATTATATTATATATAATAATTATCATCAATTTTAACATTAATGCATTTGTAATGTTGATGCGGAAATCGTACTGCTTGATCCGCTTTAAGCAGTCGATTGGGAGTGAGTTACTTAAAAGGGGTGTAAATCGCACAAGCACGTGACAATGTCGTGTGTCGGTTGTTTCTGCACTACCCAAAGTTGGATAAGGTCTCATTTGGACACGTGTGACGTCCCAACCGTCCACCTAAACAGTCACGCGGCCGTTCGGACGGCGCTACGCCGGTCCTCAACAAACATAAATAAAAAGATAAGAATACAAGAAGGGGGTTACCAATGTAAAAAGAAGGGAAATAACCAATATAGAGAAGTACACAGAATTTTGACGTGGTTCGGTAATATGCCTAGTCTACAAGGGTCGCCTCATCGGAAGTCTTTTCCATAGAGGATACAGTGAACACCTCAATCATACGGGGATGAAAAAGGAAATAAGAAAAAAATGAGAGAGAGGAAAAAATAGAGAGATAGAAGGAAAGAGATGTTTCCTTTGGATATAAGAATCTCAAGCATAACAACAATATGCGATCTTCCCTCTCCTCTTTCTGCCTTTCAGATAATTCAGATTCTTTAGATGTTCAGTGGTTATCTGATTATTGAGAGATTGTCTCGTAATCCAGAGTTCTGATGCTCCTATTCGAGAGATGCCTCTTGATTTTTCTCTCTCGGGTGTTTTCAAGATGAGAGATGTTGTCCTTATTTTGTTCTGGGCCAGTCCTTTTATAGCCTCATCTTACCTGGCCTTGAAGTCTTGAATGAAGAGGTGCCATGTGAAAGCTGAGTCACATGTGGATAGCTTATATAAAAATATATGAATTGGGACAAGTGTTATTCAGTGAAGTGTCCAGAGAGGTTCTTTAGAATATCCCCATGCATTAAAGCATATCCTAAATGCCACGTGTACTTCAACACGCCTAAGTTATTTCCGAAAGGTAGGATGAGTCTGTAATAGGTTGTTCTAGATATAGAAGAACACAGATAGAATGACACGTGTTGCGTGCACAAAGATCTAAAAGCAACATTTTCAGTCTTGCCCTCATTTCAGATAAGACAAAATCCCCTTAGATAAGCTAGAAAGCAGATATTATAGAAGAACACGGATAAAATGACACGTGTTGCATGCACAAAGATCTAAAAGGAACATTTTCAGTCTTGCCCCCATTCCAAATAAGACAAAAACTCCTTAGATAAGCTGGAAAGCATATATTATAAGTAGCTGAGGTTGTATCACGTGCTGTTCATTTTGAGAAATCTATCTCAATCAACTTTAAAGTAAAGGAGTTACTTAAATGTCATAAATACATTTTTGAACTTCGTATATCTCGAGGGAACTCCCTTTGGTGGCTATCTTCCTTCGAAGGAGGCCAAAAATAACTGCATTTACAAGGTGACCAGTGTATTCTCAAGTTACCTATATAGAGAACTCGAAGTTGGGTTTCTCAGCAAGGAACTCGTTTTCATGATCAATAGTCCATGTAAAGAAGAGTACCCTAGAATCCTATAAGGTTTATAGCTACAGTAACCAATCCGAGTGCCCTCAACTTTAATGAAATCATAAGTAAATATGTTCACTTATGAGCTCCTTTGAAGTAAAGTGAGATAAAGTTTCTCAAAGTTTGCAGGAAATTATCTTCAGGAACTATTTCCTGGAGATGGTATGAATTTTGACTTTTGAAGCTCTTTCCATTAGGGAATCGCTTTAGAAGTTAAGGTCTATCCAAAATATTACTCGAAATCAATTCCTAAGGGCGAATAAGAGTGACTTCGAACTCTACTTTGCAGTTTCAATGCGTTTAAGAGTGCATTAGAGAGATGAACCCATATCTTTGTTCTTCGAAGAGGACAAAATCCTAGTCTTTTTTAGGGTGACTAACCTTTAACGATTTGATCATCTCGAAGTGGTTAGCCTTCGAATTCACTTCAGTAGGAGGAAACATACCTCCTTCAAGTTCACCATCTGGAGGTGGTTAGCCTTCGAATTCACCTTAGCAGGAGGAAACATACCTCCTTCGAGTTCACCATCTGGAGGTGGTTAGCCTTCGAGTTCACTATCTGGATGTGGTTGGCCTTTGAATTCACCATCTAGAAATGGTTGGCCTTCAAATTCACCTCAGCAGGAGGAAACATACCTCCTTCGAATTCACCATCTTGAGGTAGTTAGCTATCAAATTCACTTCAGTAGGAAGAAATGTGTCTCCTTCATGATCCTCTCAAGACAAAATATGATAAATATTCCTTCAAAGTCTATGGATGCAATTCGAGTGCGACTTCTGAGTTAGAAGGTATAAAATGTGCCATCGAAGAGCTCTCTTTGAGGGAATTATCTTTAAAATGTGAAGGTAAAGCAATAAAATCACTCGAAGTCTGTTCTTAGGAAGGAATAGATGTGACTTCGAAGTTTTATTTGAAGTTTTATATGTTTGAAGAGTTCATCAGGGGTAGTATACCCCTGTATCTGTCCTTCGAGAGGATGTGTCCTGTTTTCACAGGGAATAGAAATCCTTATTCCCTCGGTGCTGGGTGGACCAGGTCAGACCAAGTCAAACCGGGTTGAGTGACTCATTAGACCCATTGTCTATAGGTCAAGCAGGTGACACGTGGCAACTTAATTAGATCATTGGATCATCAGTACTAAGCTCAATTTTTTGGTGAGTCAAGCTTTTGCGAGCTGAGCTTGAGCCTAAAATATGCTAACGAACCTTAGTCCAAAATTTTTAATAAGCTTGAACTGAGCCTCAGCCTTGCTCAAGGTTCACGAGCCCGAACTAGACAAAGTTGTCTAGTGCGGGCTCGAATTTTTTACGGCCCTAGTTTGGACATATAAAAGAGGGACCGGGGGAAACTCTTGAGAAGGTGTTAAGAGAATGGATGTTGGAAGGATCTCAAAAAGGGGTGAAGGGAGACATGCATAGACATAACTTTTGATAGATTCTAACATCATATAACATAATTTATGTGGACACCAGCTAGGTGGGATATGATTTTTAATTTTTTAGTAATAAAAGGTGAAGAGGAGCAACACAAGGACTTCCCAAAATGTGACTCGTCCTATTACTACTCTCACCCAAGCAAGCAGACTTAACTTCCAATTTTTTATTAGATCCCGTGCATTAATGCTGATATGAAGTTGATATGATGTTAATGTTGATGTTAATGTAGATGTAGATGTATTGAGAGAAAAAAAAACCATATTGATAAACTCATTCATTTCATCTTTTTGTTGAGTAAATTTGAAGCAGTCAAAATGATAAAAGTAGTAAGGGAGAAAAAAAAAACTCATTTGCATGATTCTCTAATCTTTCTATTAATACATTTATTTTCTCTGAAGTCCACAGTAGGTTGTTAATATACAGTTCTAATGGGACAAGCAACAGTGTGAACAAAAACTTGTTTCCCAGTTTCACACAACTCGAACTGCTGTACAATGCAAGCTGGGCAACTTCTCTAACAAGTCGAACGTTAGCTTAGAGGCCTTCGGCTTCGGCAGCCGATCGGAGTATCCAGCCGGAAAAGTCGATGCAGTAGCAGTTCTCTCGCACGTTGCGAGCCATTTGGCTTGCATGTATTTATGCTTCCTCCATGGTCCCATATGCATCTTGTTTTCCTTCATGCACTTCTTAGCAGCTGAGCATAGTATCTTGATCAGAGCCTTCAGCCTTTCGACTTTACCCACGAAGAATTCGGGAAGCCGGCTGATCGGCCGGTTGTATTCTTCACTTGCTCTCGCCATCTCGAAAACGACCCGGAAGTTCAACTCAATCACCACCCTCACTTCTCCTTTCTTAGAACTTGTTTTGTTCATCACATCCAGATAGGTATGCTCTCCTGTTGAAAGCAGAAAGTAAATCCATACACAAGGCATAAACAGAGCTTCATTTGCTTACTTTGGATTTGCTACAAAAGATGATGGTAATATAGTCATTTCATAGATCACCATACTAAGGCTTCGTTTGACGAAGCCCTTCCTAAACCTAAAAGGCTTCGTTTCTGATGCTTGGGTGTTTGGTGACATCTTCGAAATCTACTTTGGATGAAAGCACTTTTTTAGGAAGTCTATTTTGATGAAGCAAGTATAAAACTGCTTTTAAAATCATGTTCTTAATTTAAGTAAAACTTTTAAATTGATAAAATTATACTTTTATTTCTATTACACATTTTTTAAAAAGACAAAAATATCCATAAGCCTATAATTATATACAATTTACCCTTTTATATAATTTTTCTCCCAAACCTAATTTTTAACCAATAGCTTTGATTCAAAACCCTTTTAAACAAAGCTCTTCATATTGAAGCCCTTCCATTCGTAAGAAACTACGACAAACAGGCCCTAAGTTCGGAACAAAGTTCAATTATTTATAATTGAGATTAATAGGGATATTTATTGTATACCTGGGGATATCTGGTGTGCTCCTCCATTTTGACCTGCAGATAGCAATGTTGTAACTGGCATTTCGGAGACGATCAGAAATGTCTCTCAGTAAGCAATTCCGGCAACCCCCGACAACCGGTCTACGGCATACGCAAACAATCCCTGCTAATTGTGATTCCCTCAAGGTCTCTTTGGTGTCTTGTCGGAATCTCAAATCTAGAGAGCTAATCCTAGATAAGGTTCATTAACGGAGGTTGGCTCGAGTGAAAGGGGCTCGGGTCGCTTAAGCAAGTGGTCTCAGTATCGAGTTCTTGTAGATGCAGAAAACCTTGTTCAGAGAGGTCCCCGCTTCGGCACCCCACATTACCTCGGAGGAATAGTCCTGTGCGAAGCATGAGGATACCTTGGGAGACAAAAAAAAAAAAAAAACGATTCCATGTAATAATTAGCAAACTAAACTTAGCTTCAATAGTGATATTTATAATATGATGACAAAATACTTCCATATGGGAATCTACAGGTTTTAACATTTTTCGCAATGGGTGGTAGACCATCGTTTCATTGCTGTCAAACTTATGCTTGGACTGTGATGTGATCCAATTAGGTTGGACCCATCACTTAAATGACCCATGGGACATGGACAAGACTCCTCCACAATTTACCCATGGATTCGCAATTATCTTACTAAGTGGGTCCCACTATTTCACAATTAAAAACACGTTTCCTTATAAAATATTCTTTTTATAACAATTCCTTATCAAATCATGGCCCACCCTTTTCATTATCAATGATATTAACTTCGCCGGAAAATATTCAGGTTAATCGGACGGCAACAGATTCCAAAGATATAAAACTTACTTGAAGAATCTGGTGTTGTCTCCCAATAAGCCTTGCTTTCCTCGACACCAATACTAACATAGATGTTGTCCTTATTTTGTTACTAACATAGATGTTGTCCGTATTTTGTTCTGGCAGGATTGTCTTACTTTGCCTTGAAGTAAAACGAGGAGGTGTCATGTAAAAGCACATAATATTTAAACTAAGACAAGTGTTATTTAGTTATGTGTTCAGAAAGGTGTTTTAAATATCTCTATGCATTCAAGTATATCCTTAATGTTACGTGTATTTTAATACGCTTAAGTTATTTTCAAATGGTATGATAAGTCAGCTCAAATATGAAAACTTACTCTGTAATAGGTTGTTTTAGATCTAGAAGAACACGAATAGAATGACACGTGTTACATGCACAAAGATCTAAAAGCAACAGTTTCAGTCTTGCCCCCATTTCAGATAAGACAAAACTCCTTTAGATAAGCTAGAAAACAGATATTATAAGTAGCTGAGGTTTTATCACGTGTTGTTCATTTTGAAAAATCTATCTCAATCAACTTTAAAGTAAAGGAGTTACTTAAATGTCATAAATATATTTCTGAGCTTCGTATATCTCGAGGGAACTCTCTTTGGCGGCTATCTTCCTTCGAATGAGACCAAAAATAGCTATGCATTTACAAGGTGACCAATGTATTCTCGAGTTACCTATATAAAGAACTCGAAGTTGAGTTTATCGGCAGGGAACTCGTTTTCATGATCAATAGTCCCTGTAAAGAAGAGTACCTTGGAATCCTTTAAGGTTTATAGCTCCAGTAACCATCCGCGTACCCTCAACTTTAATGAAATCAGAAGTAAATACGTTCCCTTGTGAGCTCCTTTGAAATAAAGTGAAGGGAAATTTCTAAAAGTTTGCAAGAAATTATCTTCAGGAATTGTTTCCTGGAGATGGTATGAATTTTGACCTTTGAAGCTCTTTCCATTACGGATTCACTTTAGAAGTCAATGTTTGTCCAAAATATTACTATAAGTAAATTCTTAAGGATGAATAAGAGTGACTTCGAACTCTACTTAACAGTTTCAATGCATTTAAGAGTGCATTTGAGGGGGTAAACCCATATCTTTGCCCTTCGAATATGACAAAATCCTAGTCTTTTTTAGGCGGACTATCCTTTGACGATTTGACCATCTTGATGTAGTTAGCCTTCGAATTCACCTTAGAATGAGGAAACATACCTCCTTCAAGTTCACAATCTGGAGGTGGTTAGCCTTCGAATTCACTTCAGTAGGGGAAACATACCTTCTTCGAGTTCACCATCTAGAGGTGGTTCCATCTGGAGGTGGTTAACCTTCGAATTCACTTCAGTAGGAAGAAACATACCTCCTTCGAGTTCACCATCTGGAGGTGGTAGCCTTCGAATTCACCTTAGCAGGAGGAAACATACCTCCTTCAAGTTCACCATCTGGAGATGGTTAGCCTTCGAGTTCACTATCTGGAGGTGGTTGGCCTTCGAATTCACCTTAGCAGGAATAAACATATATACCTCCTTCAAGTTCACCATCTGGAAGTAGTTAGCCTTCGAATGCACTTCTGTAGGAGGAAGTGTGACTCCTTCGTGATCCTCTCAAGACAAAATATGATAAATGTTCCTTCGAAGTCTATGAATGCAATCCGAGTGAGACTTCTGAGTTAGAAGGCATAAAATGTGCCCTTGAAGAGCTCTCTTTGAGGGATTACCTTTGAAATGTGAAGGTAAAGCAATAAAATCACTCGTAGTCTGTTCTTAGGAAGGAATAGATGTGACTTCAAGGTTTTATTTGAAGTTTCATATGTTTGAAGAGTTCATCAGGGGTAGTGTACCCCTGTATCTGTCCTTCGAGAGGACGTGTCCTGTTTTCACAGGGAATAGAAATCCTTATTCCCTCGGTGTCGGGTGGACCAGGTCAGACCAAGTCAAACCGGGTTGAGTGACTCATTAGACCCATTGTCCATAGGTCAAGCAGACAACTTAATTAGGTCACCGGATCATCAGTACTAAGCTAAGCTTTTTGGTGAGCCGAGCTTTTGCGAGATGAGCCTGAGCCTAAAATATGTTAACGAACCTTGGTCCAAAATTTTTTAATGAGCTTGAACTAAGCCTCAGCCTTGCTCAAGGTTCACGAGCCCAAGTCGAGCCCAAACTAAGCAAAGTTTGGCTCGGCTTTCTTACTGCCCTAGTTTGTACACATAAATGAGGGATAGGGAAAACTCTTGAGAAGGTGTTAAGAGAATGGATGTTGGAAGGATCTCTGGAAAAAGGGTGAAGGGAGACAAGCATGGACCATTGAGTTGTTCATACATAACTTTTGATAGATTTTAACATCATACAACATAATTTGTGTTGCGGATACAAGCTAGGTGAGATAATGCTTGTTGATTTTTTATTTTTAGTTAAAAAAAAAGGTGTAGGGGAGCAACAAAAGGACTTCTCAAAAGGTCACACCCACCCTATTTCTACTCTCATCCAAGCATACTGAACTTCCAAATTTTGATGAGATCTCGTGCATTATTGCTGATACGATGTTGATATGATGTTCATGTTGATGTAGATGTAAATGTAAATGTAGATGTATTGTGAAAAAAAAAACTATATTGATGAACTCATTCATTTCATCTTTTTGTTGAGTACATTTGAGGCAATCAAAATGACAAGAGTAGTAAGGGAAAAAAAAAACTCATTTGCATAATTAGATAGTCTTTCTATTAATACATTTATTTTCTCTCAAGTCTACAGTAGGTTGTTAATATACAGTTCTAATGGGACAAGCAACAGTGAACAAAAACTTGTTTCCCAGTTTCACACAACTCGAACTGCTGTACAATGCAAGCTGGGCAACTTCTCTAACAAGTCGAACGTTAGCTTAGAGGCCTTCGGCTTCGGCAGCCGATCGGAGTATCCAGCCGGAAAAGTCGATGCAGTAGCAGTTCTCTCGCACGTTGCGAGCCATTTGGCTTGCATGTATTTATGCTTCCTCCATGGTCCCATATGCATCTTGTTTTCCTTCATGCACTTCTTAGCAGCTGAGCATAGTATCTTGATCAGAGCCTTCAGCCTTTCGACTTTGCCTACGAAGAATTCGGGAAGCCGGCTGATCAGCCGGTTGTATTCTTCGCTCGCTCTCGCCATCTCGAATTCGGCCCGGAAGTTCAACTCAATCACCACCCTCACTTCTCCTTTCTTAGAACCTGTTTTATTCATCACGTCCAGATAGGTATGTTCTCCTGTTGAAAGCAGAAAGCAAATCCATACACAAGTCACAAACAAAGTTTCATTTGTTTACTTTGGATTTGTTACAAAAGATGAGGGTAATATAGTCATTTCAAAGATCACCATACTAAGGCCTCGTTTGACCTTGCTCCCTAAGGGCCATGAAGCCCTTCCTAAACCTAAAAGGCTTCGTATCGGATGCTTTGGTGTTTGGTGACATTTTCAAAATCTATTTTGGATGAAAACACTTTCTCAAAAAGTCTATTTTGATGAAGCAGGTGTGGAGCTGATTTTAAAATCTACGTGAAGCAATTAGTCATGTTCTAAATTTAAGTAAAACTTTTAAATTAATAAAATTATCTTTTTTATTTCTATTACATATTCTTTAAAAAAACAAAAATATCCATAAGCCTATAATGATGTAGAATTTACCCTTTTATATAATTTTTCTCACCAAACATAATTTTTAACCAATAGCTTTGATTCAAAGCCCTTTAGAACAAAGCCCTTCCATTAGTAAGAAGCTCCGTCAAACAGGTCCTAAGTTCTTAACAAAGTTCAATTATTTATAATTGAGATTAATAGAGATATTTATTGTATACCTGAGGGGATATCTGGTGTGCTCCTCCATTTTGACCTGCAGATAGCACTGTTGTAACCGGCACTTCGGAGACGATCGGAAATGTCTCTCAGTAAGCAATTCCAGCAACCGCCGACAACCGGTCTACAGCAGATACAAACAATCCCTGCTAATTGTGATTCCTTCAAGGCCTCTTTCGTGTCTCGTCGGATTCTCGACTCCAGAGAGCTACTCCTAGACAAGGTTCCCTGTAATAATTAGCAAAATAAACTTAGCTTCAACAGTGATATTTTTTTAATATGATGAAAAAAAACTTCCATCTGGGGATCTATTGGTTTTAACATTTTTCGCAATCGAGCGTCGTGACCGTCCGATAGGTAGACCGTCTTTTTCATTGTTGTCAAACTTATGCTTGAACTGTGATGTGTTCCAATTAGGTTGGGCCCATCACTTAGATGACCCATGGGCCATGGACAAGACTATCCACAATTTTCCCATGGATTCTCAATCTTAATAAGTGGGCCCACTATTTCACAATTAAAAATATGTTTCCTTGTAAAATATTTTTTTTTTTTTATAACAATTCATTATCAATGATATAAGCGCCGCCGGAAAATATTCAGGTTATCGGACGGCAACAGATTCCAAAGAGGTAAAACTTACTTCAAGAATCTGGTGTTGTGTCTCCCAATAAGCCCTGCTTTCCTCAACACTAACAGAATTCTCATTCTCTTCCTCGTCCTGAAAAGCTTCTCCTTTGTAGCCGTCGCCAGCGTTGCCAAAACTTTCCGGCGACCCTTCGTCCTCCTCCAGAAACCCGAAATCCACATCAGCTAAGCTAGCTGCCCTGCCGGAAAATTCAAAATCATGGTCAACAAACTCACCACGCATCAGAATCCGGCGTCCCGCCGGAAATCTTTCCGTAGTTCCGGCCATGGTTTCGGTCTCCGACGATGCCTCGTACAGTTCAATTCACGTGTTGAAAAAGATCTGAATGGAAGTGAAATCCAAGTCGGTTCATATATAGTCAGATTAGGAGCAAAAGTGGGACCCACCTGCCGACGTGGACCAACAAGCCGCGGCGAACATTAGCATTGCCGTTTTCCACGTGGCATATGATCATTCGCGAAGAAGTATTGGACGAGGTGGCGTTTGGTGGGATTGTGGAGGGGAACGATTTGCTGTGGAGGAGACAGCTGGGTCCACGTCAGACCGTCCCTTCAATTATCTGAGCGCCAGAATTATCCGGATTTATTTGAATATCCACGATATTATATTCGGATTTTTAATATTAAATATATATATATATATATATTTAATTAAAAAGTGACATAGCTTATCCTAATCTTTGTAAGCATGGGCCTACCGACATTGAGATCAATCGAATGATACACTGCCAGCTGGACATCCTGACGTGGATAACACGTGGAATTGTAGCTGGACGTTGATGCCATGGTTTATCTAATGAGTGTGGGACCCAATTGTTGCCTATGCAAGGTTTTTATTATCGGGATCTTGGATCGGACCGGTCTGGGCCAATCCCGATTCGGATCGCCGATCCGGTATTGGATCGGTCAATCCTGGTTCGATCCAAGTTTTGGTGTCCTTCAAAAAAAAAATTGGATCAGTCCGATCCAGTCATTTGATCGGTCCGGATTGGTCGATCCGTATCGGTATCACTCGGATCTATCTGATCCAATGCCAATTGAAAACAAAATTGGATCAGACCAGATCGGTCCAGATTGGCCGATCCGTATCAGTATTGCTCGGATCAATTCGATCCAATGCCAATTGAAAAAAAAATTAGATTAGATCGGATCGAACAGGATCGGCCGATCCTTATCAGTATCGGTTGGATCAGTCCGATCCAAAGCCACTTGATACAATAGTTCGTATCGTGGCTTAGGATCGGACCGGTCCTAGCCAATCCCGATCTGGATCGGCCAATCCGATCCGATCCTTGAAACCATGCATAAGTGCAATCACAGCTTGAGTGTATATTTGAACTTAAACCGACCTGAACAATGTGCAAACTTACCTAGCACAGTCAACTACAAGGAACTTATTTAGAAATAGCACGAGTTTAGAGGGTTTTTTATAAACCCTTAAATTCTAAAATTTACATACTTCTAATATATATATATCATTAACATGACTAATTCAGTTTAAATTTTGGTTGGGTCAGATTACCCGAACCTTAACCCAAAACCGAATAGAGTTAATTCGAGTTGGCTTTTTCCAACCCAAAACCGACCCAAAGTGATATAAACCCCAACCTAAACAGACCCAAAGTCAGGTCGAATCGGTCTGGGTTCGCGGTAACCCGACCCAAGCCTAGCAAGAATATTATATAAAGAGTGGTGTTCTGGTCATTTAATAGATATTCAACTGTTACCAATTAAAGAAAACTGATTTGTCCCTTTTGAATTGACGAAAATGCCCGTTTAAAGCCAAGCAGTTCTTCTATAAAGAGGGATATTCTGGTCATTTCAAAGGGTACAACTTGTTTCCAGTGAGATTAATCCTGATACATTGAATGCTAACAAGCGGCACCTACTCGTTTACTAATTAAGCAAGTGGTGCGCAACCCAGTTTAAATAGTTAATTGGCTTTGTTAGGCGACTTGGACATGGATTTCAACGGTCAACCATTGTAGTATGAAGAACAGATTAAAAGATATTGATCTGATGGTTGTGATGTATCCTTGTGTATTTGATCCCTACATAGACACTCCATGTTATCGTCTGGTTTTCTATCCTAATCTTATTCTCTAAACTACCTACAGAGTTGATATAGATCTCACCTAAATAGATAAGATTTTTGTCATATGTCTTTTCTCTGTTAGAAAAGAAAAGCCCAAAACAGAAGAAAGACAACTTTTTCTATTCTCGATGCCATGCTGGCCCACTTGATTTGTCGTAGCTTCCTGGAAGCCCTTCCTAGATCCAAATCACTTAATGCTAGGGTGATTGGTGATACGATCGAAAAGGGATTTAAACGAAAGTGCTTATTCGAAAATTCCCACTCGTACATCACCAAAATGAGCTTTCCAAAGGGGCGCTTCCATCCAAGAAGGGTCACCAAACACCTAAGCATTAGGTGAGGAAGCCCTTCCAAAGGGTTTCATGACCCTACACCAACCC
>JAUPMG010027068.1:0-14859 GCA_031762675.1 Pachysandra terminalis | reverse complement strand
GATTTAATCTGATAATTTAACAAACTAAACCCCTTCAGTCCTTGAGGTTCGACACCCTCAAAATAGCCCTATCCTACGAGGATTCGTACTATTGGCTGTTGTTATAATTAACACATCAGTAACCTTCGAGAAGGGATCTTAGGATATTTCTTCAAATCTTAGAATCCGGAATGGGTTCACCTAACCCCAACATTGACGTAACTATGTCATTGAGCTTGGCATAGAAGTCCATGAACTTTTCACCGTCTTCCATCTTGACATTTTCAAAGCGGGTGGTGAGAAGTTAGAGTTTTGATCTCGTGACTATGGTGGTCCCTTCATGGGTCATCTCTAGAATGTCCCATGCTTTCTTAGCGTTCAAGAACATGCAAATTCTTCGATGTTCATTGGAAGAAATTGCACATGTGATCGCATTTAGACCTTTGGCATCAGCCGAGCTCATCCTTTTATCTGCTTCGGACCGTTTGTCATAGTCGGGATCTATGTGTCACTTTATCCCATCTGACTCAACCTCTTTGGTAGGAAAAGACCATGGTCTACTTATCACAAGTAGAACCGTGTCATCAATAGACCACAAAAATGTCTTCATTTTTGCTTTCCAATGGGCGTAATTTGACCCATCGAAAAACGACGGCAAGCGACTGATTGTCCCTCAAATTTGGACATTACTACGGATCAACTCGAGGTCGTCAGACCTTATATCCGAGCACGAAGCTCTGACACCAATTGAAAGTGCACGTCGTAATTACCTAGAGGGAGGGTGAATAGGTTTTACGCCGATATGCGAAATTATTTGAGCCCTTTTGATAACCTACTTAATTATGCTAGTTGTTTTAACAATTACGAGAAATTTGAAAACAATAGCTCACATATGTTGATAAATATGCATACAAATATATGAAAATAAAGTACACAAGCAAACCAATCAACACATAAGATTTATAGTGGTTTGGCACCACGGCCTAGTCCACTCCCTTGAGATACCACCCGCGGGTCTCAAAGATTTCACTTGGCATGTTTTGTTCACTACGGCTCAGCTCCAACCATACGAAGAATTTACTGGCATTCTCCAAGCCGTTACAAGGGTTTCAATGCCACACCCCAAAAACAACTACGTGGTTTCCCGGCTAACCTCCAGCCACCACGAGGTTTCACGGCTAACCCCCTAACCCCAAGGTTTCACGAAAACCTCAAACAGTTACAGTTTTAACCTAAATTAAAAATAGTAAAAGGAAAACTTCTATGAGATTTTACCCTAAGCGAAGATCGTCCGTTGTGAGCTTGAATCCCCGTTTCGCCCTCACGTTCGTCGCTCCTTTCGGCCTTGGATTTCGTCATTGACACTTGACGAAGACGAGAGCCTTACAACCCTAAATGTGTGTGTGTAATATGATCTTCAATGCATCACAACAAAGGGTAAGGGCTTGGATTACAATCCTTCATCTTCAAATTAGTAGACACAGAATGTCAATTCCATTATGAATGGAAGAAGATGGAAGGAGAGATTTTCTCTAGCCTAAAGGAGAGCCAAGAGCTCTCAGATCAAGATCTAGGGCTTGAAAGAAAATTCGTGCGAGTCTTGTGGCATTTAGATCCACGACTCTTATTTATAGAGTTTCAGAATCTCGCTGCCGCCAGTCGATCGGTCAAACTGGTCGGTCGACCGATAGTTGTACTGACTTACTTTAATTTGAAATTCAAACTCAAAAGTCAGATGGAAAGACCAAAACCGATCAACCCTTCGGGCCGCCGGTTGACTGGACCTTTCAGTCGGTCAGCCGATAAAGCTCATGGTTTTCAAAACTGACTTAAGATTTTGAGTGACTGGTGAACTATTCGATCGATCAGGGGTCGACCAAATGCTCTGGCTGGTCAACCGGGCAACTTGGCTGATTAATTACCGGGCACGTACAGATCGCACAGACCAATATTGGTCTGTTATGCGACCGGCACGAGGACCGATCAGTCAGAGACTGACCGGACACCCTGTTCGGTCGACCGGACACTTGGTTGGTCAATTGGTGCCCCTGGGAAAGCCTAATTTCACAATTCTATGGCCATTTTTCCCAAGGTCCATCCACGAATGGTATCGACCATCCGCGGGCAATCTTTGGCTGTCCGGACTTGCATCCAAATAGCCAAGGATCGCGGAATGTACCTCAACTAGTAAGGTTACTCTAGGCTTCCTTGAAACAAGTCAATTATACAATGAATAGTGTGTTTCTGGGGGCTGTCTAATGCATGTGTGATTATACCTGTGGATAGGGGACCATTTCCGATAGATGCCTCGTTGTAGATTGGTCTTACTTGATCTTCAATATGATTAGTTACAGACACTCAAGGACTATGTCACAACATTGACAACCCGGGGAGAATGTATAGGAAAAATCCTATGACATTTACACACATTACCTCCATATTATGTGGATATGAATGCAATATGTCTCCAAGCTTGTGGTCGACTTCTCACACAGCGACCAGTCTTGACTCATGCATTGCGAGCAAGATGAGACGTTTAGAGGACTTATGCCATCGGGGGCATTTAGAATACTATATAGTTATATGTCACCCTGGAAAAACCAGGATGGGATTCCTTAGGGAATCGTATATTACCTGATAGAGTCAGATGTAAGACCTTAATCAAGGTGCTTGAGAGTTGTGACTTGGATTAAGGTGCTCAGGTTAAACACATAGATTGCGACTAGACTAAGATCCGTACAGTGTTGGAGGTTGACATACTCTTGGATGGGCCCGGAGCTCCAATGTGGCATGTGTTGTATAGTACATGTGCTATTAGTGATGTTTCCTTTGAAAGCAAGTGAATGGATCCCTATTTCCTTGCTGTGTGAGATCAGGATGATCCTAGATTATGATCAACTTATACCCTTATTACCTTTGATCATGTTATGAAGTTAGATCTTATGATCGCTACTCTAGCTTACTTTCCTATAGCCATATATCGTACGGTCTAGCGGGGGTTTGTCTGGGAAAGCAGTTAGGTCAAAGCTAAATGGCATGAAGCTTAGGAAAGACTATTTGACATCATGTTTAGAGAGATACGATTCTTAGAGATATGTGCTCATGTTTTAAAATTATCATTTGATGTTTCACATCTTTTACTTATATGTATTTGATATATATGTAGACTATATGAATTTTTTAAATGAGCACATTAACATGAATCTAGTAGTCGAGTGTAGAGATCTGAGCTTATGCTCGTGAGGGTTTAGAAATACTCAATCCAATGTGGCCAAAGGAGTATGGGGCATAGGCAGGATTTTTCAAAGTGTATCTCCATTTTTGTTTTATGGAACTTCATATGGGGTCGCTCGTCGGTCGCATGCTCAGTGACTTGTATGATTAGCATCCATGATAGGAAGATAGGATGTACATGAGAGAGATGCACACTTCGTGCCCACTATGGACGAGTGGGAGATGTTGGATTTTAGGGATGGGTCAACCCAGTTGGTCCGACCCATTTGGACCGACTTGGGGTCCCCACTTAATGAGACATCCATACTTGATTTGAAGTGTGGATGTGGATAACTCTCTCCTAATGGGATTAAGAGATAGAGCCCTGTGAGGAGTTGAGTTGAGTCTTCTATATGTAAAAGATTCCTCCTCCCTACCCAAAGTTTCACTATTCACGTTTTTCGCAATCGACCCCTAGATAACTCTCTCTTCTCTTCATCTCATCTTCCTATAGAGATTTGATTTTGCTATTAGGGTTCCATACAAAGCCCTAAGTCGATTGAGTTTGGATTCATTATATGTATATCTAGTAATAACATATTCTGACGTGAGACGTTATCTGATTCGATAAAGATCTTCCGTTGCAGATCCGGATTTGTGTGCATCAAGATACGTGACCCAAGTCGTCTACAACCTTTGGGGTGTGTTTGGTTGGTCAAAAAGTAGTGTGGGAAAGGAAAGTAATTGGAAAGTATAGTAAAGTAAAGGAAAGAAAAGTAAAACTATTTTTCGTGGTGCTGTTTGGTTGTCTCGAAAAGAAAGTAAAAATTTGACTAAAAATGTATATTATAGTTTTTGGATGACAAGAAGAGTATAGGAAAGGAAAGCTATCAAACTTTAAGAACTATATATATAAAATAGATGGTGTACAATATGTGTTATTATAAATATTTTATCTAAATTTAGATAAATCTAAGTTTTTGAATGAGATCATTATCATGATAATGAAATAATCTAAGTTTTTTTTTTAATTACCTTAATTTCCAACTATTCATAGTTAAAAAAAAAAAAAACTAACCCCCTTTAATTCTCAACGAGTTAAAAGAAAATGAATGCGATAATTTTACTTTACTTTCCTTTCCGATGTTTCCCCTTCGTTTTGAGAGGAAAATAAATAAGGTGTTTGACTGGAATTTGAAGCGGTTAGAAAAAGTGTTTTTCAATGGACCCCACATTTTCCCATCATCCAAACACCTCAAAAGCATAAAAAAGTAGCTAAATACTTTCTTTTCCCCTGCTTTCCCACCAACCAAACACACCCTTAGCAATGATGTAATTACTTTTTTTATACTCCATCAATTTTTTAATACTTTTGTCACCTCGTTCTTTCTTTTAATAATATTGTCATGCTTTTGACTGAACCATTTCCGAATGCCTACGTACCCATGAAGGTAAGTTGAACATTGATCATATTTTTGATCCATCTGATGTGTACTCTTCTACCAACATTCTCTCTATTCTCTTAAGGTTCCCAGGATCAGAAATATAGCTTGGAATCCCTAAGGTGAGAACACTTTTGAGATTATATTTGGAGTTTACAGGTCAATAAACATGAACATGTATTCCAACAAAAACCTACACTAATGAACATATATAATAGAGAATATACTAAAGAAAACTAACGAGTATAATCGAGTTGTTAAGAACTCACATGAAAATCTTGGCAGGATACAAAGAAACGACTAATCGGATCCACCAAGAAGAGAATAGGTTAAACTCAATACGGGTGATTCATCGACAGGACATCGTGAAAAAGCAAGATTCCGATGACTTATAGGTAGAGGTGTAAACGAATCAAGCCGAGTCAAACTCGACTCGGGCTCGTAAAATCTGGACAAAGCTCAAGATCGGCTCAAGATCGGTAAAACATTCGGGCTTAGGCTCGGTTCAGGCTCTCTAATTTTTCAAGGCTCAAGTTTGGCCCATGAAAAGCTCGGCTCGTGAAGTGAAGTGAAAGGCTTGGCTCCCACTTAGGGGTGGCAACGGGCCGAGCTTTACCGTGCTCTTATTTGTCAAGCCTGAGCCCACCCATGCTTAATAGATATTAGTTTAAAAAAAAATATATATATATATATATATATATATAATAAAATTTTAATTATTGAATAATTTAAATCAATGGTCGATCCTATCTAATCGACCAACTCAAATCATTAGACGACCAAGAATTAGCATAGCACACTGTAATTGCAAATCCCTTTTTATATTGCATCAGTTGAGAAATTGCTTGATCTCCAACTAATGTGGGATAAAAAAATCATCTTACTTTACATGTTGGGAAGTACTTGTAGTATATTTAATAGTATAAGATGAGATTGTCCCACATCGGTTGGAGACAAAAAAAAATCATCCAACCGATCCACATATTAGAGCATGTTGAAAATTTGTATATTTTACATTAAAAAACAAAGAGAAGACAATGAGCTTTTCACATGAATCTTTTATATAAGACCAAGCCGAGCTTTAATCGAACCGAGCCTACCTAAGCTCGGCTCAAGCTCGTTAAATTAAAGAGCTTTTTTTGGGCTCAGGCTTGGCGCGCGAGCCCGAGCCGACCTACTTATAAGATACAAGAACGAAAGGTGGATATTGGATTCATATGAGAAATTGGCATCATAACAAATAAAAGAGTTGAGATAGGGGCCATCAGATATGGCCTAAGTTCGCATGGGAAGGGAGTTTGGACAGGTAGAAGTACACATGGTTTAATATACCGGAATCAGAGTCAGACCGATCCAACCCGGTTCCGGCTAGATCAGCGATGCGGATTGATACTGCCGGTCTGGATCCGGTACGGAAAGTAAAAAAATAAATAAATAAAAATTTGGACCGTTGCAAGCCAGCGGGACTGGTCACTGGACCGACGGGACCGTTCTCCAAACCGGTTGGACAGATCATCAAGCTACCGGACCGGAAAAACCGGTTGTCAAACCGCTGGAACCGGTCATCTAACTGGCAGTACCAGTTACCGAACCACTGGTCCATAACTCCGCGATACAATTGTTTGTATCACGGGTCGGAACCAGACAACTATAATCCAGTCCCGGACCAGTATCGACTAATCCATGAAACCACGTTTAGAGATAGCAAGGAGTCGAGATTGGACATATAGAGTTGGGTTGATATATAGTCAATCCAAATCCAGTCATTTAAAAAAAATGGGACAATTGGGTTCAGGAAGGTTAGCAGCTTTGTAACACAAATCTACCAACCCAAACTAATCTGTAATTATTATTCGGATGGGTTAGAGTTGACTCAATTAAAAATCTATTCTCTGTCAACCCAAAACCCATTAACATAAAAAGCATTTCGTCTGGTGTACGAGCCTGGACGATTTGCTGCACCTCGTATTGAAATGCATGTACCCTGTGCTGAAAAATAATGCATGCTACAAGCATTTTAACATTGGTGCAGCAAATCTTCTTAGACAAAATTTTAGAGGAAATGCTCTCATTAACATACCGGTTGAATTGGTATATTTTGTGACCTAAGATCATCTGCACCAAAAATGGCCCACCGATGCGTGCACTGGTAACATGATTGGTGCATTTCCCTTTAATAATTTTACTTTTAAAATCTTAAAAAGTTGTTTGTTTTTAAGTGAGGACATCAATCACGTCCCCGATGCATGCACTGATAAACGAATCTCGATGTAGATGATCCGAGCTTGTATTTTGCCACCTCTAAATTAGGATTGGATCTTTTAACTTCCCTCATGTGATATATATATATATATATATATATATATAAACATACCTTCCTTGAATTATATGATAAAATAAATTCAAGATATTATATAATCGTTGCTTTATTTTATTATTATAGCAATGACATGATATACATCAAATTCATTTTCAAACTCCATAACCAGCATATATATATATATATATATATATGAGAGAGATTCCCATCAAAAAAGAGAAAAAGAGGGACGGTGAAGAGAGAATATATCTATCTACTTTGAAGCCGTCCATCCATTCATCTTCATACGTTTTGTTTATCCTTTTTCTAGCTATTATGCCTCTTTTATCCCCTTCTTCCACCGGAGCCACCCTCCCTCTGGCAGTTAAAATAAACGACGGCCACCGGTAGCCCGAGATTGTAGAGCTCGGAAAACTCCCTGGTGTTGAAGTTCTGACGCCAACCGGGAGCGTAAACAGTTTGTCGTCCGAGTTGACGGAACAACACCAAAATGAAGCGGTGAATCCCTATTGATGGCCTTGGACTCTCATAACATACAACCTCTTGCCCTGAAACAAGCAACCACTATTGTTCGATCATCATCGCCATTGTCTACAACAATATAAATAATAACAAAAAATACCATTTCCACTTGCAACATGAATCATGTTCTATCATTTTAATCTGTCAAAATTATATTATCAATTCATCAATCAATTGTCGGCTTCAGGTTGTGAAAAAAAATACATTTTGAGCCCAGCCGAGCATGGACTAAGGGTAGCAAAATCCGACCCGATCCATTGACTGACCTGAATCCACAGTTCCACACAGTATTTAGGAAGGATTTAAGGATCTTAGTTTTCAATAGGTTGGATGAATTAGGGTTGAGGTTTTACAACCTGCCAATAAATGGGTTATGTTTAGGTTTAATCCTTTTAATCTAATTATATTCAATAATCTATATTATTAAGGAAAGAGTCCATCGGAAAGCGTGTCAATTTTTTTCAAAAATGACCTCCATTCAATATGATAAAATAGTTAATAAATTAAAGAATAATGTAGTCATTTGGTTTATTCTAATAGAAGACAGTTAGAATAACCATTCCCACCTCTTTTAATTTTAAACAAAATATCAATGTGCAGTATTACACCTGTCACCAACTAAGTAAATATAATGTTAATGTATAGAAAACTTTGTATATAAAATAGTCCTAATCATTATAATAACTACTATAAATTATAACATAATGTAACTATTTATCATTTGAAATAAATTTCTAAAAATGAAAAAATTAAACAGGTTAAATTGGCCACATAGGATTTAGATTCTTTTATATGGATGGTTTTGGGTTTGAGACCCATTTTTAAAGGTGTTCAACCTAATCTGAACTCAACCCAACCCATTCCCGGTTGCCACCATTAATTTGGACGTGCTTAGGACTGCTATGTAAGTGTTCAAACCTGGCCCAAGTCCTCCAAAGCCCAATCAGTTGTGACATTAGGGTTTTAAGTCTCAAGATCTTGGATCGGACCGGTCCCGGCCGATCCAGATCCGATAAAAAAGTTGGATCGTCCTTGAATAAAAAAAAAATGGATCGGTCTGACCGATTGTCGAAACGGCAATAGCAATCACTGGAACGACGATATCGGTCGCCAGACCAGATGTAACGGTTGGGATTGGTTAATATCAGATCGATCCAAGCTAATACTTGTTGGATCGTTCCTTTTGTAAATAAAAAATTTAAAAAAAAAAAAAAAACTTTGGATCGATTGGATCAATCTGATCCAGTCACTAGACCGGTCCGGATCGGTATCAGTTGGACTGGTCTAATCCAAAGCCACTTGATACAATAGTTGTATTGTGGCTTGGGATTGAATCGGTCCTGGCCAATCCAAGTACAGACCAGATCGGTCCGATCCCTAAAACCATGTATGACGTCTAACAATTCGTAGGGACCCATGGATAATGTTAAACTTACCATTTATGGAAATATTCCATGTTCATTAAGTAATACTGAGATGGCCCAATGCACAGTAAAGTGATTCTTCACCAGTCTTACTGGATATATCATTAGAAAGGAAACAAATAAATGAAAAACTGGTGGCAAGTGGTGATTTGGACCCAAATCAGTTGTCAAGAAACTAAAATTTTGATGTAAGGGGAAGAAGAAGAGAGTTGATGAATCTGGTTCAGAACACACAAATTTTTGTTTTTAGACAAACCCTTAGACCAATAAGAACAAAAAGAGAAAACTTCTCGATTCAAATTTAAATAATCATCTACAGTCACCTCTACTACATCAAATTTAGAAACCGAACAAGAGTCTCGAGTGGCTTACCGAAGCTTGTTCCAGTAGTTGCAGGGATATCAGTCACCAACCTAACAATATCCAAAGCAAAGCTGGTTAGAAGGAATATGACCATCATATATATATATATATATATATATATATATATATAGACCTTAAATCAGAAATAAATATATATATATATATATGGCCAGGTATCCAAATATTGTTATCAAATTGTAGGAAATGTCTTGAGCAATTCACTCCTTAATAACTTCATTGGTAATATTTTCTTATATTATTAGCATTTTTTATTGAATCAAAAGAAGAAAAAAGTGTTCACATTTTGATAAATTATATATAGCAAAAGGTCATGTTTTTCTTTCTTTTTCCTACGTGTGTGAGAAAGGGAAGCCGGGATCCTATGTGCTGGGATCCCGTGTGCTCGCCGTGTGCTGTAGAGACAAATCCCGGAAAGCGAAATAGTATTTTCACCCCTGGGTGTGGGCCTCACCCCTAGGTTTGTCTCTACAGCACACGGGATCCTAGCACGTAAGATCCCGGTCCGTGAAAGGGCAACATACGATCATACAAGTTTGATGCTACATAACCCTATATCTATCTCCAGATAAAAACTCTTTGCTGATGAACAGATCATCTCCACTTGTCAAAATGATAATCCCTTCTTTTTCTTCTCTTTTACGCTACATACAAAAAGTAAAGGAAATCCTATGTCTACTGATGTGTATGTATGGATATAGTTAGTACTAAAGGTATCACTCAAAAACAAAAATAAATAAATATTAAAGGAGGGGGGAGGGATGAAATCTTTTAATTTTTTTTATTTGTTTATTTTATTTTTTTATTTTTTTTTGAAGGGGGAGATGATATTGAAGAAGTTAGGAAGAAAATGTTAATTCACGACATATGGGAAGAAAAAAGAACGAATTAAAAAATAAATCATTTGGTCCCTTCCATATAGGACATATGAGATCAGTCCCAATGGAACCTTGTAATCTAAAAGTACTTTGCCAACCAACGAAAGTTGGCCTGAGTGGAAGGGGCTTGGTCGCTTAAGCAAGTTGTCTCGAGTTCAAGCCTTGTAGCGATTGACCGTTCTTTGGAGGATTAGTCCTGGGCAAAAGCCTCGGATACCTTGGAAAACCAAAAAAAAAAAGGTACTTTGCCAGGGAAAATGTGGTGTACTATGATCAAGCCACGTCATCCTTGTATAGTGACGTGAACAGCTTGAACACCTCAATAGAAAATGGGTGTCTTGTATATGCGAAAATAAACCAAGAAGTAACAGCACACAAAGCTTTCGGCTTTCCTTGTACAAATATTGCAAAAGATTAATATTATCTTATTCCATCTTGTTTGTTCAAATATAACCTTTGAAAATGAAATCTTAACAACTATAAGGAGATATATTCCAACTAGGTTTTTAGAGAGAGAGAGAGAGAGAGAAAGAACCCACAAGCATGTTTTGTAGGTTTCATTCTACAAGTATAGATTGCTAGAGAGAGAGAGAAAGAGAGAGGTACCAATGCAGATATTCCCTCAGGCTAGGATCACTTGGGCTTGGAGCATCAGGGTCAACCATAATCTGCAACGTTAGTAATTAAATCAGTTAAACCAACAAATCATGTAAGAAAGATGATAAGCATAGCAACACCATAAATAATTTCTGGGGATGAAACAGTTTAGTGGAAGAACTGAATGCTGTATTGTTTGAGATTACAAATTTCAGTAGCAAAGTGCCAAAGGCCCAATATGCACATATTCCTGTTAAACACCACTTACTTTAAAAGTTCAAGTTGTTAGAGAAAGGCACAACAATGTACATCAAACGGTTCAATACCCCTCATACGTGCAGGCTCTGCACAGGAACAAGACATCCGTGGGATAACATAAGGCACGGAGCCTAGCACACACATGGGACTAGCACATCCGTGAGAAAATAAACACACAAACATATAACCCCAGGATTCGAACACTCGACCTCCTGCTTTGATTCTATGTTAAACACCAATTACTCTAAAAGCTCAATCTATTAGAGAAAGGCACAACAATGTATATCAAATGGTTCAATACCCCCGCATGTACGGGCTCTACACGAAAACAAAACATCCGTGGGATAACACAAAGCACTGAGAGTAACACACACTAGACACACACACACACGAGAAAAGCACAACCATGAGAGAATAAACACACAAACATAATTCCTACAGGAGAAGGATGAATAGAAGAGTTACAGGCACGAAAGAGGGAACATTGTATTGGGACTTACCAGTGTGTAAAAGGTCCTAAGGTCATCTCCTCCAACCTCAACCCTAGGCTGGTTGATCACTTGGGAAGGTCTGAGTTCACATCCATTGGTAACTTCCCTATTGGTGTATGTCACTCTAAGGGGAATGGAACTTTCGAAAGGGTCCAAGACATCTCCTATCACACGACCTACAATTAAAGGGTCTCTCCCCCTAGGCATTACAACTGAATATATGTCGAACAATTAAAACTACAGTGATGGTTGAGAGAGAGAGAGAGAGTACAAGTCTCTTGGATGAGGAAATTCAAGAGACGAAGGCTAAGCAATATATGTATCCTATGGTGGAATCTACTTTAGCTTTTGGTTAATGACAGGAATCTGCTTTCGTTAAACCTCAGATATCATTGGTAAGTCTCTTCCTCTTTAAAGTCAGGTGGGCCTAGTACTTAATATTCTGATAGTTTTTTTCAAGTAGAGAATCCCATCATTGATGATTGTGTCTGTATCTCTTCACCGTGATTTGTGACTCAGGTGCGTGCCTTGTGTGCTCACATTGTCTTCACCGGCTTCAATCCACCGAACCGCACACCAACAATAAGCACATGACACGTGTTCATTATTAGTGCACGTGATGAGGTGAGGATGGTGGTGGTGGTGGTGGTGAGGTGGTGGTGGTGGTGGTGGTGGTGTGATAGTGGTGTTTTCTTTTTTCCTTTTTTTTTTCAAGAAAAAATATACAAAAAATCAAATGAACCGAACCTTGATAATAATGAACACATGTCATGTGCCCATTGTTGATGTGCGGTTGGATGAAGGGAAGCTGGTGTAGACAATGTGAGCCCGTGCCTTGTATGCTATGAAAGCATCAATCTTTGTAACCCTTCTGATGCGTGTGGCCAGGCGATACAGCACAGCCGTCATTTTCACATTCTTCGAATGACTTCATCACCATGGTTTTAAGGGAAGTACTTAAAACTCAATTCGATTTCAAATAGGATTACTATGAGCATTTTACACTGTGTACTTGTATGTATGAGAAATCGATTTAACACGTGGCATGTTCTCATAAATCAAGCACGCAGCTCCATACGTGCTTCACTTACGGGAAAAATGTAAAATTATTTATGTGGCCAATATATTGTCCGAATTATTGCGTCCATTGCAAATATGAGAAAAGCGTTGGTCCAGGACATGGATAACTTCAAGTAACTGTTAGGGTTCTCTAAAGGGTGACACGTGGTCAATTCGTGCTTAGAGTGGAAGAAACATGGAACCACCACGATCAAAATAAGTTAAAGCCACTTAATTGCTACTCAGCGTCAGAAACTATAAATAGAAAGGAAAGATCTCATGGTCATATCCCTCCATAGATTTTCGGTATCTATCCACTACTCTCAGATCAATTCTGCAATCTCTCAACTTCACCAGACAACTCCTCCACTTGCGGGGCCCTCGGTTGACGGTCTTTGAGCAGACTCAGAAGTGACTCATTGAACACCCTTGGCAGCCTTTTCGAACTAGACCCGTGCACCCATAGTGACATTGTGTCCCATGGCTAAACGAATCAAGTCCCCGAGTTTATATTTTATTTTTCTTGTTTGTTTACCGCTAACAATTATTGTAATTCCAGTACTTCATATTTGGTTATTGAATTTTGAAGTTTGGACCTTTTAAGGAGAAAAACCCCAATCTTTGACAATCGCCTGAACTTATTTTATCGATTGAGAGCTTCATTGCACATGTGACCGATTACACTTTGAGTTCTACTTAAAAATTTGATGGAGCAATGTGTTTGGTGTTCGGGGTCAAAACCTCTCTCACTTGAACCACAAAGGTTTCAACATGCCCGCATCTTCGGTCACACAACTGATCACTTCCAGAGAAGAGGATGAGAAGAGATCATGACTGAACAATTTTCAGTCAACAATCATTTTTTTATTATATAAAGATTACCCTGATATTATCTAAAAATTAAAAATAAAATAACATTATTCTAATATCGTTAGGATAAGAGTATTTTTTAATTTATTAAAATTTAGGATGTTAATAATAATTAGAATACAATTTGAATTTTATAAATAATTAGAATATTAATTTTTTAATTAATGAGAATTATGATTTTTTATAATTTAATCTGATTTATTTACTTAGTTAGATTCCTTAAATCTATTAGATTCTAGATTTTAATAATTAATTTTTTTTATTAGTTAGATTCTTTAATTTGTTAGTAAATTTTTTGTAACTAATTAGATTCAAGATTTTGATAATTTATTTGATTATTTTTTATTTATTTATTTAGATTTCTTAATTTGTTAAATTTTATTTTGTAACTAATTATTATCTTAATTTTTTATTGGATACTTACCTCTCATTAGTCAAGGCATCTTATTATCAAGTAATAGGTTGTACGATTACTATTTAAAGTGTAGTCTATTAATATCCTAAAATTGTTAAAGATAAGGGTCTCTTATATACTTACCTATTAGTTATTATTCTAAGATTGTTAGGATATTGTATCTTATTTACTTATCTATTAGTTAATATCTTAAATTAATAATCTTTTAGTTATAAAAATGAATCAAAATATTAATTTATATTAATACAAAAAATAATTACTTATAGAGTTCAAAGATTATTCATGAAATAAATATATTATATAAGGTTATAAAGGATAATTCAAATATTTATAATTTATAATTATAAAAGATCTTAAAAATTGCTTTCTCGTATGACCTATCTTTTATAAGATAAATAAATTAAGAGAATATACTTATATAATAAAATTTATATCAATTCATCATATTATTTTTATATTTTATATTTTCATTGGCGTAATTACATTTTAATAAATATATAAAATGATTTAAATTTGTGTATAATATATAATTATTTAACATATTATAAAATCTTACAGGTTACTAGATGATGAAAAATAGATTTTTAGCTCAAATTATACTATTTTTTTAATAAAGTTAGTTTCAGTTCAAATTATACTATTTTTTAATAAAGTTAGTTTCATAAACTAAGAGTGAGAATACAGTAGTTTTAATTTTTGAGAGTTATTATTTGAGAATATACATATAAAATTAAGAGTTGTAATTTGACTTGAAGTCTATACATCTAATTATGATAACTATTAAAGTAGGATATTAGAAATAGAGGTAACTTATTAGAATTAAACTTGTTAGAATATAATTAAATAGGGATATTGAGACAAAAAAAATGTACCCAAAAATCCTTAAAAATACAATTTGCTTTTAATAACAGTATATATATATATATATAATGTGTGCATCTGTTTTCAAAGAAAGCTGTTCGGCAATATATATATATATATATATATATATATATATATATATATATAAT
>JAUPMG010027057.1:0-14860 GCA_031762675.1 Pachysandra terminalis | reverse complement strand
GGTTTCCAAGACTAAAGAATGTGCTTCATGTGAAAGGGCTAAAAGCAAATTTGATTAGCATTAGCCAACTATGTGATCAAAACTTGTTTGTAAGATTCACAAAGGATAGATGTCTAGTACTTGATTTAACCCAAGAATGAAAACACTAGACTGATGTAGAATTCCACTGTTTTTGTTTGCAGGTTGTTGTAATGGATATTATTCTAAGTATATTATTTTTCATAATTCTATCTTGTGTAAATTCTTTTATGATTTAACAATCTTGGTTAGATATTGCTTCCACTCCCAGGTTCTTATTTGGGGTGAGAGTTGTGAATTAACCTTGAAATCTCAGAATTGGGATTTTCTAGTTTGGTTCGTGACACAGGTTCTCTTCATATTTCCTACATTATGATTTTCATTCAAGTATGCCTGATTGATCTTTATTTGTTCTCAGTGCTACTATTACTTTATGTGGACGACATAATCCTAACGGGTTGCAACTTTGCTCTTCTCAACCTCTTTATTGAAGAGGTTAGTCAAGAGTTTTCGATGAAAGATTTGGATCAATTACACTACTTGGGCATAGAGGTGTCATATACTAAGGCATGAATGTTCATTTCACAAAAGAAATACGCAAATGACATACTTTGTAGTGACCCAAAATTGTAAATAATAAATAATAAATAATATATGATGAATTAATCGAGTTAATTAATGAAGATTAATTAGTGAGAGATCATAGAGGGTAAATTATTAATTCCCTGTGATTAATAGTGTTTAATTATAAGTTAGTTATAGCTTTGGGTTAATAATTAATCAAATAATTAAAATAGGGCTTATAGTGTAATTAAGGGAAACTTGACTTGGGGTTTGGGTGTAATTGGAGGATTTCGTGGGAGTGAACTTAGTAATTTAGGATCTTGTACTCAAATTTCAAACACACAACCGTGCGTTGAAAGAGTCAACAAGATCGTGTCTTGCATGTGGATGTAATGGGAGAGAATGGAGGGAACAACTCCATACTTCTCTAACCATATATTGTTTCTATCACAAGGAAAGTCCTGTGATTGAGAGACCAAGAAAGAAAAAGAGAGAGAATCAACACTAGCTGTCCAACACCAGTAAAAGAAGAAGAAGAAGAGGAAGGGAAATAGAGAAGTGGACTGTGGAAATACTCATCACACATTGAACCACAATAACATGTAAGTTCCTTACTCTGTATAGTTTTCATGGAATAACATGTTCATTTTCTATTTGGAATGTTCGTATATATATATGATTTGTAGGCGTGACTCCTTGAAAGCATGATGAATGAAATAAATTTGATGATTTATATTCCAATGTGTTATGTTTTGTTTTATTTTGATTGATATGCGTTACCCATGATCTGGTATAAATCTTGATTGGATTATTAAAGATAGAATGATTAATGAACAATGTATGATTGTAGAAGGATCCATAAATTTCAGTCGAATGATGTATCTTATGTTTTCGTGAGTACAAATCTTCTTGTTAGTTGTATTTAATATTTTATATGTGGTTTGCTTGACTTGGTGTTCAATTAAAATCGTAGGTTTACCCAGAAATATATCAATCGTGACCATCGGTAGGTGTGTCGGTACACCAGCAAGCCCTATCGATAGTGAATAGATTTCACAGATCGTGCCTAGTCGGTAGGTTCCGGTGCACCGGTAAGCCTACCGATTGAGACCATTTTAGTTGATCGGTAGGCGTCGATGCACCGACCAGCCTACCTACGAAATTTAATTTAGAAATTGTTAGTTTTGGAAGGTTTATTTAATACGTAGGTTGGACTTATGGAATTAAAGGGAGATTGGCATACCTAAGGGGGTACTGAAGTGGGTTCCTAAGATATTGACCTTACCAAACACAAACCTTTGGACTTGACCATACTTGGACTTACGACTCCTTGTATCGATTGACGAAACCTCAACTACTACATTGAATAATTGTATGTTGTGGATGGATACTTGTGATGATTTCCGGCGGATTGTTCATGTGTATGGGTGCATGGGAAATTTCCAAAGGATATTATCACTTGGATTCTACTGATACTTGGCCATTGGTGTAGGAGGTTGGGGGGTCTAGTGTCCGGACAGGAATTACTAGTGGGCGGGCCCATTGTGAGGCTGTCATGCTATTGGTATGCTGACAGGCTGGCCTGGCATACAAACCATCCTGCATTGATGTGGCAGTAATTGATTTTATATGTGATCATGATAGCTCGTCTGGGTTAACCAGGCAGCGATAGATTAAGGCTGATGTGAGATGGTTAAAGGAATTGAGCCCCGTATAACCAATTGATGAATGTGATATGATATGTGACTGGTCCTGTTGTGACCCATCCATGCATTGAGATGCATGAAGAACTAACTGAGAAATAGCTTCGGTAATTGAGCCCGGTAAGTTGCGAATCCTACAAAACCACGATGTACACGTGGGACTTATTAGAGTAGCATTCAGCTGTAGTAAAAATGAATGCCCTGTAATAGTGATTATATGTCACGATCCAAACCGGAAACCTCTTTAGAGATTCCAAAATCTGGACTTGCAACCTTCACCCCAACTAAACTGGGAGTGGCAAGGCGATATCTAGCCAAGTCGGGCTAAATATGTATAATGGATATTAACTAAGATTTAAAAATTAAGATATTGAAAGTCTTAATTAACATCCGATATGAATATCTATGATACATGCAGTGGAATATAACTAGTCTAGTATTTTCAAATCAATTCCTAATAATATTTTAAGTATATACTTTAAGCATAAATGCTAAAGAAACAATAGAAATTAAGTTATCAGAGTCGCAAGAAAGTAACAAATAAGTATTGGAACTTTTAAATTGAATTTGTGAGATAAAACTTACTTTTAAATCCGTACAATAACAATTGAAAGTAATTAATTATATTACAAGTTCATGATTCGACGAAATTTGAATAAACAATATATAATACACATTTTAGGTTTAAAACGACTACTAGTTATTACATTTCATTACTAAGTGAGATCCACGATCAATTCTTCATCCAGGTCTTCGACTCGATCTTCATCTAACGTACCTGGAATATGGTCGCTATAAAGCATGAGCTACACTATTCAGTAAGTATGAAACCTTGAGGAATATATAAGACTATCCTATAAGACATGCAATTCACAATACTTACAGTTCATACAAAAATCAACCAAGAGTAGATGCATGAGGTCAATTAATTAATTAATGCATGCGGTACACCTACCTTACAACTGTCACCACATGTGATCATTACAAACAATCTAATCTACAATGGGTCTATGTTGTTATTGAGGTAGTCTGATCCACCTTTGGTAGGCCAAGACCCAAAGATAAGATCATTTCTGCTAAGTGTTAGTTAATGATGAATCCAACATATGATCTCAGTCATACTATCTAGGGTGCACACACAGTAACCACCCCCAATAAATGGATTGAATAGCAGACTATTCTATGTATGCAACATAGTTCTAAGGGCTTTCGACCTAGAGGACACAATCGCCTCACCTTATTTTCGATCATAGGGATGAATCCCAAGGTCTCACACAGAACCACCTCAGAGAACCATTCACTACTGATCATTGATTAGAGTTCACTCATATGATTTAGATATTGGGTCTTACCGCTATAAGGTGCCCTCACCTATCATCTTTCCTCATGTCTCTTGAGATCTATGCCTAAAATGCATCCCGCACTATGGGAGAACGAAATCATTGATCTATTGGGATGATCAGCCCCTCAACTACCTACACTAAGTCTTCTCACTTATGTTGACTTCCAGGTCATCATACTCTCGTGAAACAAATATAAATCCTCCAACTATGGATTTAAAGACAGGGTGTTACTCATAAACCAAATCCATGGTCAAGAGTTAATGCTGTGCATGTGATGAGGTGCACGCTAACTACACATTCAAATGATAGCATACGAGGTGTAAGCACAACAATTCACATGAAGCATACATCACAATTCATCATAACAATTCTTAAAACATTCTCGTGTAATGTGCCAGGTATAGCATTAACATTAGGTATTGACCATCTTTGTCAACCTCTCACCTTTCATCACTGATTGGATATAGTTCCACGAGGAAACCGTTACTAGTATTTGACTATTCCAAGTTAACTCTCCACATTTGTATATTTCGCTTTATTAATCAAAGAAAAGAAATAAAAGTTACACTAACCGCATGGCACGTGCATAAGGCATACGAACAGGATTACATACTATTTTGTGTACATGGTGCATTAGGATCTGTTTTACATGCATATGAATATACATAGACATGGAACACTCCACAATTCAACATAGCATATTATATTATCTAAAGCATCATTTCACACATACAATAACAAACACAAGCATACAACAATTATTAGATAAGCATGGCATCCACTATTCTACACTACACAGACATCCTACTATTATTAAAATTTAATCGGTCCTTTCTATTGTTTCGGCGTGGTCTTCGGCGTAGTTTTCGGCACACTGAGATCCCTTTCGGTGACCTACTCGGCGGATCTCACCTGAGATTAGGCGACATTTCCAGTGTATGGTTTCTCGGCGATCTCTTCGGTGTCCCCTTCGGTGTACCGAAATACATCTTGGCGACCTGCTCGGAGGATCACTCTGAGATTCGGCGACATTTCCAGAACATCCATTTTCGGCGACCATGTCGGCGCACCGAAGTTGATTTCGGCACCCTGAAGCTACATCGACGACCTCTTGGCTGACATTCAACCTCGGTGATCTTTCAGCACACTGAGATGTCCTACTTCAGCCCAGGAGTTCATGTTCGACGACCTTTCGGCGCACCTAATTGTTCGCCGAACATTGCGAACGGGCTAAAATCCAAGGGTTTTTCTATTATTTGCTTACACAACTATGGGGTAACTTCCATCATACATCATATTATCAAGGTCTACTAAATCCTAACTCCAAAATCCAACGTCCATAAACATGAAAGTAGAGAGAAATGCATAAAATCTAGGTATCTAGGTACATTCATGAAGATTTCCACTTACTTTTGTTTGATGTTGTAAAGATTCACATGAAATCCAAGCCTTCTCTTTCCATTTCTTCTTCTCCAAGTTCACCTCTAAGCTCCAACCAAACCCTAGCCTCTAACTTCAAAAGAATGAGAGAAAGAGATGTGATTCTCTCTTTTCTCTCCCTAAACTTAACCCTAACACGTGGCATCATCTCCACCCCTCATTTCTTTGTCAACTCCATCTCATCCATCCATTCCTCTCATCTAATCTTAACCATCTAAACTCACCCTCTTTTATCCTCACCATTCACTCTCAATTACCCCAACCACTTAGATCTAGACCACTCATTCTCACCCACTTCAAATCCAACTCTACACCTATCCTTCACTAAAGACAAACAACATACTACTTTAAATCTAAGCCACCTAAAAATTCTACAATTAATCCTAACCATACACCTCATTAAATACCCAAAATTTACATGTTTGCCATTCTCTCAACACAACCAGGCTATACTACTATACACAACAGCAGTACACAAATTTCACAACAAGTTTGATTGCATGGTTGGATCTGATCCGATCGGCGATCCATTCAAGGTTAACAATCATAACACGCTATAAAATATAAAAATATACTAATAGGAAGAGCAAAGCTTTTACATATTTTATTCTTATTTGATCACTAGTTTAATCTATCAAATTAACACTACCCTCAAATTTATTAGGTTAAACAAATCAGTTACTGATCTAAGTTTTTCTCGTGTCTCTAAATACATGGTTAAGGACATTAAGTGTCTTAAACTAGATTTACTAAGTGAAAATTGAACTTGTCAATTTGGACAAATTACCATCCTACCCTAAGTCCTTTATTAATATTTTTACAAATTATTCAGGTTATTACATTACATGATATGAGAGTATCATCCAGCTGTAGTAAAATGGATGCCAAGGTAACTTGGGACTGGCCGATCACTGGGTTACGACTGCATTAGATTGCATTCGTGTTGTGTGTTGCATCACTTGTATTGAGCATTTCCAAATGCATTGACATTCCTTTCATTAATTGTTGTGTGTGTCCTTATATGTTTTATAAGTGATATCGACTGTTCAGTTATGCCATATGATTTTGTGATGTGTATCATGACGTTGCTGTTATATTATTATGGATTGTGGGACTAATGTTATTCCATAAGGATGGATGACATAATTGGTTCTTACTGGGCATTCCAAGCTCACGCAACTTACTCATGTTGCAGGTTGAGGTGACGTGAGAGATAGTCTTGGACATGAAGTGTTGATTTTAGTTATTTCTTTATGTTGGATTTAAATTGATGTAATAGGATCAGACCAGTTTCAGTTTATTTGTTAAATTGGGATTTAGGCTCTTCTGATGCCGTATTTGGATTTATTTATAGTTTACTTCCATGCTTTGATTTAGTTTATTTGAGTTATTGGTGCTCTTGTAACATCAGATGTATGTTGGTGATCCGCATTCCACGGTAGGGAACCCGAAGGTTGCACCTCGTGATCTGTGCCACCCACCTAGGGATTTGGGCATCGGGATCCGAGGCTTGACATACTTGCATGAGCTGATATGCTCAGCTGAAAGAGTCTTTCAACTCCTTCGGCACTACATTCAGATATGCAGACAACTGAGCCCTACAATGAACCTACCTTCTTTCAAAGTATCTTGGGAGCTCTTCAATATTTGACAATCGCTCTACCAGATCCGACCTATGCTGTAAACCTTGTTTGTTAATACATGCATGCATCCACTACAAAGCACATGAAAGTGGTCAAAAGAATACTCAGATATCTACATGGAACGCTAGACACTGGGATTCAACTACATAAAGAAAATAACTATTTAGTATATACATTCTTTGATGAAGATTGGGCAGGATGCCTTCACACCCGTAGATCGATTACTGGTTATTGAACCTTTTTGGGTTCTAACATTATCTCTTAGTCCTCAAAGAAGCAACCAACGGCTGCATGCAGTAGTGCAAAAGCAGAGTATTGTGCCATGGCCATTGCAACAGCTGACTCGCATGGATTTCATTTATTCTTAGAGATATTAGGATTCATCTAAAAGGTCCAACCACACTCTTTTGTGATATCATTAGTTCCTTGTATATGTTAATCAATCCAGTCTTTCATGCTCGAATAAAACATGTTGAACTCGATTACCACTTTGTTCAAGTAAAGGTAGCACAAGGTTTCATTGTTACCAAGTTTGTCAAGTCTAAAGATCAACTTGCTGCTATCTTTACCAAATTCCTTCCTCGTAATCAGTTTTGATCCTTACACTACAAGTTAGGAGTTCACCTTGCTTCACTTCTCAACTTGAGGGGGAGTATTAAACCTACCTTATCTCATTGATATATTCTAGACATCTGATGGAGATATTCAAGGAAGATTATCTCATGGAGATATTCTAGGAGGCTTGACTCCATCTACACAAGAGTTAAGAAAGCACACGGCTAAAGAAGGAAAGAGGATTGACCCATCTATGGATGGTGATTAAGGGAATCTAACAGATTTTTAGTTGTATTTTTGTGAAGATTTATTCTTTCTTTATTAACTTGTAATATTATATATAAATATACATATCAGTATACACAATTATTCATTCATTCGACATAAGAGTTTTGACCTTCAAAATATGAAAGTTCTTATATTTCTGAAAACGTTTCAGGTTGTGACTTTTGACATTCATAGATGATCAAACTCTTACATAAGCATTCCCTTAAAGACTGTCAGTCCCGAATTTCCCAAGTACAAAGGAATGTATAGTAACACGAAAGTAAATGTGAGTTTTTTTAATTTATCAAGCCTCTATTCTCTCTTTAGTGAATGCTGGTGATCGCTGGGTAAGCATATGGTTGTTCATGGAAGAAGTCCTAATGTTATTGAGCCATCTCTACCGCACCCAATGAACGTTGAGTCTCAATCTGACGGATGCACCAGAGATCATACTAGTCCTTCATATTTGTAAAGCAATAACAAACTGGATATTGATCAAAGAATGGGCACAAGAGAATGAACCTCGCTACATCGAGCCGATAGAGATGGTGTTCCGGATCAAATATTGGCAGGAATCGAATTAGGTCATCACGGAGATTACACCAAGGAAGAGAATGTGAAGATTTTTTATAATCCAATTGGTTGCCCGATGATCAGATGGATACTCGAAACACGGTGTAACATACAAGGAGCAACAACACAAAGGGAGTTTCGGCTCAATCTCATGGCTCATTCAAGAGAAAAGGGCCAAGAGCAAAATCTGCTTCCATTCTAAGAAGACTTGAAAACTATAGAGAGCTATTGTGAAATGCACTCGACACTAAAAGCACAACTGAAGGGTCTGATGACGAAGATTGTGATATGGAATGCTAGAGGAGTGATAAGGATAGAAACGGATAGTGTATTTTTGAAGTTAAAATAGTTGTTTTATTCTTTGTATCTAAAATATTTATTGTACAGTTTCTTAGGTAACAACTTACACATTCTATATACATTAATGAGCAGAAAAGCAAAGCTCACACATTATGAGACAATACACGCAATAAAAAACTTGTAAACTCTTTCACAGTATCAGAGCTCTGAATCTCCATTTTTCTTTTGAAATTTATGGATTCTTCCTCTTCTATTGTTGGTTCAATGACTGATTTTTCTTCTCAGAATACTGTTCTTCCTATTATGAACTGCATACATCATTTTGTTTCGATCAAACTTGATCGTCAAAATTATTTGATGTGGTGTTCCCAATTTCTTCCCATTCTTAGGTTACATGACTTGATGGGAATTCTTACTGGTGAGAATTCACGTCCATTGAAATTTCTTCCCAATAATGCTGGCCACAAAAATCCCGACCTCAATCCTACCTATATCATTGGGCAGACGAAAGATTAGATTTTATTAAGATGGATTATATCTTCCCTTTTCTGGAAATGTTCTTGTCCATGTGGTGGGCATTTCCAATGCTAGAGATGTTTGAACACTCTGGAAAATATGTTTTCCTCTCAATCACGAGCCCAAGTCATGCAACTACATTTATAACTGCAGATTTTTCTATGTCAAATTATCCTCAAAAAATAAAGAGTTTTACTGATGGTTTAGCTGCAGCTTCTCAATCAATTTTTGATGAAGATATTATTGTCCACATATTTTCTTGCCTTGGACTAGAGTGTCACGCCCCAAAACCCGTAGCAAAAATCCCTATGCGGGGGGCATAGATCTCGAGGTGAGACCGTTGGGTTCCAACCATGGAACGCGGATCACCGTATCATTCACAAAGTAAATAAAAGCAGTAAAGACTACCTTTATTAAGCTAACAGAGCGCGGAAGCAAAAATAAAATAATTACATAAAAATTTTGACTTCAGAAGAGTCATAAACCTCAACGTTACAAACTCAAAATCTGAAAACGAAATATTCCATTGCATCAAAATTTATCCATGAAACATAGACATAAAGTTCTGAACAGAACAGAAACAAACTGCAACAACTAGCAAAATCCCTCCTCCTCACACCTCATCATGCAACATGAAAAGTCATGTGAGCTTGGAATGCCCAGTAAGTGACACATTTGTCACCAATCCTCATAAAATACCGTTAGTAAAAACTAGAGAATGGCAAATAGAGAAGTACGGTAATGAGAAACTCATGTCATATCATGATACATGGATGTGATGAAGTATGCTATGAGAATGTGTCATTCAAATGTCCTACATGGTGTGCTCAATCAATAGAATACAACGAGTTGTGAAATGTAATGAACCAAGCTAATGTCTCATGTTAAGTGACCCCCATGCTGCTTCACTGTCACAATCCAATTCGGAACATAGGTCGCTAGCAGCAGCCGGATACCCCCTATTCGTTCCGGGTGCTAATCAATGGTACGAAGGCCACCACTTGCTGATTTCATGAGTGTGATAACCCAAGGTCTAGCCAAACATATAGGACCTCGCAAGAATCCTATACTTAATTAAATGGGACTTTCAACCCATAAGTATAGTCAACCTCAAAGGAACCTCGCAAGGAATCCTTACAGTTTTCTCCTCCTGGGTTCACTTAACAATCTACATCGACATAGCATGCATGTAATCATCACCTTAGGATTCTAATGATAATTCTCATTAGAAAATATTCACGCTCCCATAAACGCGGATAATTTGTCGGAAACCATCATGAGTATCCTAACCAGTGCACAAACCATACCAAACCAATCCCAAATCTAGTATTACATCCCAAGAGTGTATGGTATCAATCACCAATCAAATTGGAGTTAAAACCCCAACTCAAGGTCTGGTCTGCAGGTTGTTCGGTGGGGTTGGGTGTGCCATGGAAATCAAAGTTGCTCCCCGGCAGGTGGGTTCAAGCGCATTGACCTTCCTTTGAGCCCGATAGACCAAATTTGTACTCAATTGGCTCATGCCACCCCTCCAAACCACCCATGTTTCATAAATATAACCCCTATCAGCAGCCTAGTTGGTGGACCGGTGCTTGCCGATGGGGTAAAGACCTATGTATTTCAGTCCTTGTCAGCAGCCTGGTGAATGGACCGGTGCCTGCCGACGGGTCACGAGATAATATCCCAAAAATCCTTCCCCAAGCCGTCAAATTGACACCCATTCAATCCGAAATCAAGTACGACATGTTAAGTCACGAACAAGTCAATTGAAACACATGAAATCATCAATTAAAACCAATCAAACGGATAAATCATGGATTCCTACATAGATCACAAATCGTTAAAAAACAGACAATGTTTCATGCCGAATCATACAAAAAATGAAGCTTACCTCTCTTGGTGCTAATGTTCTGATCTAAAGACTTTTCTTCTTGCTTTCTCTTCCTTTCTTCCTCTTTCATCTTCTTCTTCTTCACTGAAATGGACGACTAAGTTAGGTTAGGTTCTAACCTTCTCTTCTTCTCTTAAACTCTCACAAGTAAACTCTCCAAATCTGAATTCTGATGGTATGGAAGGGTGAGCGAGAAGAATAAGGTAACTTCGATTCCTTCTCTCACTCTTCCAACCCCACGACACCCATGATCCAACACATTTCTTTTGCGTTCCAAATTTGAAATACAGTTTTTAAATTTCATCTTGTACACATATTACATTCTTATTACTCTTAGACCCCGAATTTTGATATTTGTTAACAATTTAACCCAATGCTCTTAATTAGTTCATAAATCGCTACAATTAAGTTCAGAAAAATACTAATTAATTTTTATAAATTTTTTTTATTAATTACAAATATTCATTTATGGGATTAAGGTCATTACACAGAGTATGAGCCATTCACTACATCGATCACTACCCGTACAAATTCTTTGAACGTTGACATATTTTATCATCTTCTTTTTAATCAGGAGATCTATCTTGAACGGAACAACATAACAGTAATAGACTCATTATCAAGTTCCAAAAATGTGGCCATGTGTCATTCAAATCTCCCACTCACCATTGATCTCGTACTCCAAACACAAATAATCCCCCCTTTAGCTGTGATCGCTATTGTGAACGAGGACGTGGTTCAAATTGACCTGGCATGTCTCATCAACCTACTTTTAATCCAAATTAGCAATGAGAAGTATGCCAAGTGTTCCAATGATTTGGCCATTCTACAATTAACTATTATAATCGTTTCAATCACTCATACCAACCCATGAATCCCACGGCTCTTGCTGCTATGTTCAATCATAATTCGACTATGGTAGATAATTGTTGGTATCCAGAATCTGGGGCTACTAATCACATCACTACTGATCTTAACAATCTATTTGTTCTATCAGATTACTGTTGAAAGAATATGGTGAAATTGGTAATGGTACAGATTTGTCCATCTCTCATATTGGTAAGTTTATTCGTCAATCTCCTAGTTCACCTTTTGAATTGAACAACGTGCTTCTAGTTCCAAAAGTTGCAAAGAATCTTCTATCAATTCAACAGTTCACTCGAGATAACGATGTTATTTTTGAGTTTAATAAATGTGGTTGTTTGATTAAGGATTGAGCATTGGGGAAGGCTCTTCTTCATGGTCATATTAAGGATGGACTATATCAGCTTTCTACTACTATATCACCATCTCTAGGATGCTTTGTTTTGATTGGTGAAAGAACGTCTAAAGATACATGGCACAGTCGTCTTGGACATCCGGCATCAAGAACAATTCAACACATCATCAATAACAATCGTCTACCTGTTTGCCTAAATAAAAATGCAAATGTTTGTTACTCCTGCCAACTTGGTAATATCCACAAGTTACCCGTCTATTGTTCTCAAATAGTTCTAAATTTTCTTTTGAATTGAATTATTTAGATGTTTGGGGACCTCATGTTTTTTCAACTGAAAGGTTTCGATACCATGTTAGCTTTGTAGATGATTTCAGTAAATTCACTTGGATTTATATATTATTTTGGAAGTCTGATGTTCTTGATGTTTTTTGGAAACTAAAATGCCATGTCGAAATACAACTTGGTAACAAGATTAAAAATTTTCATAGTGATTGGGGTGGTGAGTACAGATCTCTTCACACATTTTTTAAACAATCTTGGAATTAATCATCGTGTGCCGTACGCACACACCCATGAGAAGAATGGATCAGCCGAACAAAAGCATTGATATATTGTTGAAATTGGGTTAACCCTACTCGCCCATGCCTTTTTACCGCTAAATTTTTGGGCTAATGCGTATTTCACTGCAGTATATTTGATTAATTAGATGCCATCCTCAGTTATTCATTTCAAGAAACCTTTGGAGGAATTATTTAATTAGGTTATGGATTATTTATTTTTAAGGATTTTCGGATGTGAATGCTTTCTCTACTTAAGGCTGTATAATTCAAATAAATTACAATTTTCCGTCTAAATCTTGCATTTTCTTGGGTTACGACTCATCTTACGAAGGTTACCGTTGCTTGGATCCTTCTTTTGGGAGAACATGTATCTCAAAATATGTTCTTTTTAATGAAGCACGATTACCATTAAAAGATGTGCATCCAGATTCCACCTCATCAAGAGCTTCTATGGAGGTTATATTACCTTTCTCGTTAGCTATTTTATCTCAAATATCTCCATTAATTTAAAATTCGAATTTGGCTCCAAAAGAAGGCTTCAAATGAGACACTCCTATAAACATGGATCTGGTCACCAAATCGCCTTTATGTATCCCTACAAATGAGGATGATTCTCAATCCAACATTGCTCAGCGTTTTCATAAGGATGGATTCTTTTCAGTTCCAAAAGAGAAGGTATCTCACCCATATTCTACACGTAGACATCTCAATTCGCTGGACTCCGTACAAATAATGATAGATTTAGCACCGGTCGCTGACCACCGCTAAACCCAAAAATACCGCCCCCTAATAGTATTTGCTGCGGTAACTACAACCAATGCAGCCGTAGTAAATTCAATTAGTGGCGCTTTTAGTAACGGTTGTTCCAAACTGGGGCTAAATATTATACCTTTAGTTGTGGTTATTGGTTCCGCAACTAAATACATGTTTTCGTTGCGGTTTAAATAACCGCAACTCTAAATAACCTTTAGTTGCAGTTATATAACCGCAACTAAAGACAACCTATAGCGTCAGTAATTTGATCGCAACTAAATGTTATAAATAGTTATGGTTATTAGACCGCGGCTAACTGATTTATTTTTTAGCTGCGGTTAAACTGACCATAGTTAATTTAATAATTGTTTTTTTTATTATGTACAGATCAGTTCTATTTTACCCTTCCACCTGATAAAAGACCAAAATATATATCTAAAAAAAAAAGAGAAGAAAAATATATACATCAAAATAGCTAGACTGCATGATGAAGGAAAATATATACATCAAAATAGCTAGAACACGTTAAACAAAAGCGTGTCTACAAATTGGAAAAAATAAATACAAAAACTAGCAACATATATAGTTGCATGATGAAGATCGCACAGCTACCTACTCAACTCATTAGGATCGATCGAGAGCAGGAGTGTGCATGCTGGAGGGTTCCGACTACTGTGAACTGTACTAGCCCTGCAATTAATTTAGAAATTAGCTAGACTGCAATTTGAAAAGGAAATAATAAAATAGAGTAAAATTTGGCTTATGCAATATAACGCCAGAAATATCATAGGCCAATAAATGGTATGGTCTGGTAGTCACAAAATGGAATGATTGCAAGTGTGTAAAAATGCTTGAATCATTGCAAGGGTGTAAAAATACTTGAATGATTGCAAGGGTGTAAAAATGATAATAATAGAACCTTTCCCATATCTGGGACAAAATCAACCATTTGATTTTTCAGAACTTGAGCCGAGCTTGAGCCTGATCCAAATTTTATGATCCCGAGCCCCCTGCATTCACCACAAAAAGTTCCAACTAGTCATCTAACATCTCCCTAAGTAGGATCATACAAAATAAGGACTCTCATTACCCCTCTCCAATGCTCCAAGCGACCCAAAAGTCCTTGATCCCACCCCAGACACTCCTATATATCTGATGACAAAGAGTAATTCCTCCTAGGCAAGAAAAACAATGAACAAACAAGTGACAATCGACACACCATCCTACATACACATGCAGCACACCTGTGGGAAAAGGGCTAGATACTTTATTCTATGCTGAGGGTGTCAAAAGTGTTGATTTTATAAAGAACATTGATCCAAACAAAGGCTCTGATTTTTGGAGGAACTGTAGCCTTCCAGATTAAGGAAAAAGAGAAAACTAGATGGGGGAGTAATGCCAACAAGATTTTAAAACACAATGTAACTGAAGATATAGGCTAGGCCTTAACAGGACTGAACTCATAGAACCATATTCATGCTATCAACTAGAACTAGTTTGGATAAGGTGTGGGGT
>JAUPMG010027046.1:0-14326 GCA_031762675.1 Pachysandra terminalis | reverse complement strand
AGTAGGGAAAAGGACAGGATTATATGGCTACCAGATTTGAAAGGTAGATTCAACGTCAAATCAACTTACATTACACTTAGTCATACTACGCCTGAGGTGAGTTGGCACAAATTGATTTGGCTTAAAGGCAGGATCAACAAGCATTCCTTTGTGAGTTGGCTCGCCATAAACAACAGGTTATTAACCATGGACAGACTTGAGAGATTTGGGGTGATCCAAAGAAATGTGTTGTGTAGAAGAAGAGAAGAATCACACAATCTTTTATTTTTTCGATGCACTTATACAGCTGAGATATGGAAGGGTATTATGAAGTTATGCAATCTTAGTTGTCCTCGGCAAGTATGGAATGAACTGATTAGTTGGTGCAGCAGGAAGTTTGAGGGAGATAGTTCTCCGCTATTATCAGAAAAATTGCATTTAATGCTACCATATATTGTGTATGGAGAGAAAGAAATGCTCGTATATTTCAAACTGAGTATCAAGCGGAAAGGTATGTTATTGACCAAATTGCCAATGTTGTGACTCAAAAGCTGCAGTGCATATGCTGGAGGGTACTGGATAATGATGAAAATAGAGATATTTGGTCTAAATGGAATGTCAATATGATATTCCATCATGAAAATGCTATACCTGTGATGTGGAAATCCTCCTATTGATAATACAATACTTCTTAACACCGAAGGATCTTACTCTTTAACTAGAGGTGGATCGGAGGGTGTTCTAAGAGATAGAATGGGACAATGTCTTGTGGCCTATACAATTGCTAAGACCCCTGTTTCAGTTATTATGCATGAACTGGAAGCTGTTTGTATTGGTATGAAGATTGCTAAGGATTTGGGTATCAATCATCTAGAGATAGCTACAGATTCGGCTTCAGTCAAAGCATACCTTGAGAAAGAGATGTGTATCCCATGGAGATATGCCCTGATTGTTGAACATATTAAGAGTATCATCTGCTATTTCAGGAATTGGTGCATAAAACATGTATATAGAGAAACCAATGCTGCTGCTGCGGATTGGTTGGCTTCTTATGCTCAATCATTCAATAACCTCATCAGTTGGTATGATGAATGCAACTTACCAAGTGAAGTAACTGAAATTCTAAGAAGGGATATATCTGGGACAAGATACTATAGAATGAGTGAGGATCAGTTGGAAGTGAGCTAATGATACAAATGGTTTAAGGTCTTTTCAGACTGATATGGTTGCTTTAAAGTTGGGTTTGGTCAGGACAGCTGAAGGTATGCTGCTGTTCTAAAGAGTTACACTCTCCTGTTCATAGAGTGTTACTGAATATCCAGATTTGCAGTACTGTTGATATTTTTGGTACTGACTGCTTTCCTAATGGTTCCTGAACTGAATCTTTACTGGTTTTGATATCTTGGATTTGAGTTTCTGAGATTTGTATGAAGGCTTGGGTGGTACTCAGAAGAGGGATTTCCTGGTCATATACTGTAGTAGTCTATTGGTATGTGTAAGTAGTGTGAGCTCAGGTACAGGGGGATAACAGATTTGAGGTTTCTAGTTTGTTTAGAGTTACATGTTGAGATTTGGTATGATGATATAACAATTTGGGGTGGGGTTATTAGTGCTGTATGCACATGTATATCTGGCTTTATGTACTAGTTTGCTTTGGAATAAAATAATACTTACCTTTTCAAAAAAAAAAAAAAGAAGAGAAAGGTCCAACACGTTTTTTTTTTTTTTGATGAATAACTGAGAGGTGGATGGTATATATCAATGGAAGATAAGCAGTACATATGGGAGCAAAAGAACCGTGATGCACAAGATGGGCACCAACTGCACAAAAGAAATATAAGCAGCGCAGAAAAATACAGAGGGAAAACAGAAAGCATCTAGAGTCGGAAAGAATAAACAAAACCCTACTAAGGTATAGGAGGTCCGTAGCCCAACAAATCTAAGGAAGGGGGACCGGCAAAAATATCCGCCCTTGCCACACCCGCTCTGGCCAGAAAATCAACAACACTATTACGCGACCTCAGGGAATGCACAAAAGTAGCCATAATCAACTGCCCCGAGTGTCCGGCCAGACGAACAGAATGAAAACATCTCCATGGACACGTCAATGAACCCCTCATCCAAGATATAACAGATGCAAAATCCCCCTCCACCACATGGGAGACGCCAAGGCCAACAACCTCCCTCAGACTTGACAAAAGTGCTAGCAGCTCGGCGCGTGTAGAATCACAAACTCCAACCAGACCAAAGAAAACAAGAGATGCATGCCCAGTGTGATCCTTGAATACCCCTCCAATGCCTGAAGGACCTGGGTTATCAAGAGACGAACCATCAAAATTTAGTTTGATTCCAATACTTGGAGCCCACCACTCAGGTCCAAGGTCAAGCGTCCATGGGGACGACAGTGCAATTTCTACCCATCCAAATAGAATGTCTCTGAAAGATGGAAGACCCACCATACAAGAACACACCATACAGCAAAAGGCATCAGTGAGAGAAGCTGAGGATCTCCTCCTACCATCAAAAATCCTATCGTTCCTCTCACCCCAAATAACCCATAATGTCGCATTCCAAACCCCATGATACATAAGGGTCCAACATATGTTGGAACCAATCGAGTCGATAAGTACAAAAGATCAGCTTGGTCTAATAATTTGTCATTTGATTTATTTCATCTTGATAGTGGATAAAAAAATTTCTCATAAGAATTCAAATTAAATGGTGCTCCTAGATATGTACATACAAAGACAATGTTCGAATCTAAGCCTCCATCCCATTCCTTACCATTTTGTTATCATTGAAGGTTTGCGGTCCCTCATAAATCTAAGGACTGTTGTGCTCAGAAGGATTATTACTCAAAATATCTTTCAAAGGAGAAGGAAATACCTTGCTATTTCCCCTCAGATGTATTTTATGTGCAAGAGGGATGAATAGTCAGTTGATCACCTTTTCCTCCATTATTGATGTGCTAGAGGGATTTGGTGCCACTGTTGGGTATAACCGGTTGCTAGGTATGATTGATGTCCTTTTCATGGTGCCTTGTAACATCCAATCTTTTTTGGAGCAGTGGAGAGAAGATGAGGGAGGTTACTACAAAGAGCTGTAATTTTTGCAGTCCTCTTATCTATCTGGACTGAGAGGAACAGGAGGTTATTTCAGAATAGCTCAAGTAGCACCAGTCAATTGTGGAGTCTATTAAAATGCCAATGGCATCAGGGGTGTGTCATGTGCAGAGTTCAAATACATATCAGTATCACAGATGATCAAGGAGTAAAAGACGGTGGCACCACCATGCACAGCTTCAGGTGAGGATAAGATGAGATGCCCCTTCCCAAGGAGCTAATCATGCTCAACTTTGATGGATCATCCTTAGAAATCCTGGACAATTGGGTATCCTCGGTATTCAGGGATCATACTGCCACTGGTACTATCTTGTGTGCATTCTCGAGTCCTATCAAAGCTGCGCATTAGTCAGAGGATTGAGAGAGGCAAGAGCACAGGAATTCCATGATTTGGTAAAGGGGGTCTCATCCACGGTTAAATCATGGATGACACTTCATCGTGGTCAGTCTTAAAGGCCAGCACATGACCCAAGCCTTATCTTTCGTAGATCGGTTGAACATCTTGTTCTCTCATGTGCTTAGAGCAGCCTAGGGAAGACTTCGTTTGTGACATTCCAGTTGAAGATATGTTAGTTAAAGTATGTATACATGGTGTCTACTGTTTATCTGCTTTAAATATAGGTTTCTGTATAGCTCCTTATTTCTGTTTTATTTTTGTCTTTATTGTTTACCACGTGCTTTGTTAAGTCTTTTTTTACTTAATTTTCTAATTAATATAATTTTCATTATTCGTCAAAAAAAATACAGTAGTTCCGGAAGTTTACTCAGAAAAGTAATGCCAATAATATGAATTTGATATTCAGTTTATCATTTCAAGGACTCTCAGGTCTCTCATTTATTGATCTATCAATATTAAGTCAAAAATCAGACCATCAAATAAATGATATTGAAATTATTATAAAGTGATAAGAAGAACTATAATTTACATCAGGATCAGCATTACAGAAACCGTTTCAAGCATGGAAATTTAATTGGTTACTATATGGTTTTGTCGATTTGTTAACAGGCCATATAAATGAACAGGGCAAGTAATGTTTTTTGATAAATAACAGGCAAGCCCTTCTGTTGGTCTTATCACAACGGGTTAAGCAGCAGGACCCAATCACATGCCAGTATTCTCAAAATCAAGAGTAATGAAAACTTGGAATCAAGGGTTTGACGGTTGAGCATACAGGATAACAGAGCAAACTCAGTTAAAAACGGCACGAAATTTGAAACCAACGTTTCATTAAACCTTTGTATTCTCAAAATCCCATTTAAAAAGAAAATACGACTTGGGGGTTTCAATCGACTCTGACAGCATCTTTGGCTGAATGGAGGAGGGATTTCCATTGATGTAACATCTTCATCCTAGCACCATACACCCCCCGTGATGACTGCTATTTACAAATACTTAAAAATTAGGATTTCAAACTGTGGAAAAGTGTCACCACCTCGATTGTCATACTCAAATTTACAAATCTATGAGCAATAAACAACTTTGGCCACCTAATTTGATCAACTCGTCCACACTTTCCAAAATTTTTTGAAGTTAACAGCACATAAAAACCTAAAATTCAGGATCTCTCATCAACCGACAAGAAATCAACCAAATCGTGAATCTTCCCTATGTTTATTCAACAACCGTATAACACATGAACTCACATGTAATTACTAATCAATACAGAAACCAATTCCGTTCTAATTCGAAGAGAAAACCCTAAAAATCTTATCAAACTAACAGGAGCAATACGTGCAATCTATAGAGTGAGAGGCATACCTGAAATACACGAACCTGGATAACCCAAAATTTCTATCCAGGAGAAAGTGAATCCTCTCTCTCATCTATTTATAGGACAGATCGACGAGCTTCGACGGTTTGGATTCGCTGTCGTAAATCGAAGGCGTACGCTTATTCAGGGGAATTCTAATGTATAAATCGAACAGTCGTGAGAAAGTACACCGTACTTTCTGAGTCTAAACGTGGCGCGTGTTGGGTCCATCGACTCCAACCTTATCGGTTTGATATCAAACCTAACCGAACCGATCAGGGACCAGCGTGGTTTAACCGCTGAGCCAAGTTTCTTCTACTTTTGTCCGCTCTCGAACCGAACCGAACTTTGTCCAACTTGACTCGGACCCGTAAACCTTAGCAATGCTCAGATTTGGCTTAGGTTCGTTAAAATATTTTTGGTTTAGACCGGACTCCCAAACAACTCGGCTCGTAAAAAAAACTTAGCTCAATATAAATATATTAATATTATAGTTAATGATTATATATATATATATATATATAAATGTATAATCTCATCCAAGCTTTAATCGAGCCAAATTTACTCAAGTTCGACTCAAGTTTATTAAGGCCAATGCATTCCAAGATTTAGAATGACCTTATCAGTGGAATAAGTTCTCCCGTAAAAATGATTGTTTGGTTAACAAAGGCAGAATGAGTTTTCCTGAGAACAAGAAATTATCCTTCATCATATAATAATCTCGAACTCTCATTTTAGATTTTAAAAATGAGTTTTGAGTTTTTACAATAGCAAACTTATAAATAAAAATAAAGTGAGCAGTGGCAAACTTATAAATATATTTAAAAGCATATAATTGTGTAATGATTACTTTTGGCTATGGTATTTTATGAAAATAATTATAATTAAAGGTTATAAATTAAAAAAATTTGATCATAACTCTATTTTAATACACATTAACTAAATATTTATATCAGGTCGGAACTCATTTCATTACATGCCAACCAAAAAAAACCTCACTATCACCACCACCACCAACAACATTACCACCACCATCACCACCGCCACCATCAACATTACCACAACCACCACACCGCGACCACCACAACCACCACCATGACTTTTCAAAAGATATAAGTGCGCAAAATTAATGCATGAGCATGAGATTTTATAAAAATAATTGTACTTAAGAAAAAAAAATTAAATTTTTTTGCTAAAACTCATTCTAGTAAATGTTAACTAAACATCTATTTTACGTTGGAACTCAATTTGTAACATGCTGATCAAACACAATCAAGAAAACCTTCAAAACGAGTTCCTGTAATGAGTTCTGAGTTCTTGATCCAGAATAAAAGCCAAACAAGGCCTTCGAGAATTGATTCCTAGAATGAGTTCCTGATTAGGATGAAAACGAAACGAGGGCTAAAATAGTTAGCTCCTTTTTAAGCTCAAGCTTGACTCACGAGCCTAATTATAGAGCTCAAGACTCATACAAACCGAATCTGAACTCAAGCCGAACTAGCTCAGCTTGTTGACAGGTCCACTCATGGCTTGACACAACCAATTGGATTAGACTGAGTTGTGGATCAAGCGGCAGTGCAGCCGTTGTTCTAATTACTGCTACCGTACTAAAACAAAAAAGCAACGCGTTGCACAAAGTGACAAGGACCGTCTTGAATAGATATCGTTGTCTTGGATGATCAGAAAAATAGCAGATGACCAAGCAAACAGACAAAAGAAGAAAACGTTGATGGTAACAAATGAGAACAGGCTGAACGCTAGGGGTGACAGCAGGCCGGGCTAAATAGGGCCTGGCCCGGGTCATAATCTACATATATGAACAATTTTGTTGAAGATCGAGCTTTGGGCATAACAGTGTTTGCTCAAACCCATACATGGTATCATTTATCAAACCCGAGCCCGCCCATGTTTGTCCAAATGAGACAAAAATACAAAAATATTACTTTTTTGTTGCTGCTAGGATTCAAACCCAGGCCTCCCAAACAGAACTAGGACTTCTCACACTAAGCTACAGCCACAAGACGATGGTGAGTTCAAGTAAAAGTCATATATTACTCAATATTCTCAGGCCGGGCAGAGCCAGACCGGGTTAATTTAATATAAACCCAAGCCCACCCTGGCCCTGAAGGCTACAAACTCTTTCCCAAGCCTGCCCAAATATAAAGTCCGGCAAGTCAGACCGGGCAGCTCACCCGGCCGGCCCATTGTCACCCCTACTGAGAGCCTAACAAAAAGATCCATTATTTATCAAATTTAATCAAGACAAAAGGATATTTTTCATAATAATGCATTTGATGACATAACTTCCAACTCCATTTACGACTTCCTGTGTGAATGCATAAAATTCAAGAGAGAGTACAGTTTGCTGTTTTTTTTTTGGCTGATCTTCCTAAGATTGGATCCAAAAACACAAGGCAATGATAAGTGTTGCATGTGTTATCCGAGCAGAAGTGTGCGCAAGTTCCCACATGCGCGTCACTATGAATGTGATTACATGTGTAAATTTATGTAATGTTATGTACCTTGCATTCTTTGCGGTCTGTATGTTACTTGTTTTCCTGAAGAGTTCATAAAATTGCTTGTATTCTCATGAATTATTGTTTTCGCTGGATAAAATAGTACAGTAGTTCTCCAGCCACGCAGATGCTGATTTCAGGACACGAAGCTCTCCGGCCAGAAGATCTCGGGCCATTTTCCTTCGTAAAGAAAATTTCTCACACATGGAGGAAATGTTGACAGGGCCTAGTGACTGTAAAAATATGTGAAGCTCAAAAACATTAAATACTTTCAGTGAATTAGGAAGAAATCAGTTAATAAAGATCCATCACTATCAAGATCCTTGGAACATTGATAGCAAAACAATTAAATAGATATAAGAATCACCAATTCACCATCTTTACTGGTTGATAGAATAGTAGCAAAATTTCCACCTTTTGAGAAAATTAAAAGGGTACCAAGATTAACTTGATCAGATATAAATCGATGAATTGTTTACCTTAATAGATGCATCATATTCCTCAATCAACTGCATAATTCGTGAGATCAATATCTGATGTGCTTGGATCTCCCTTCTCTTGTTCCTTAGAGGAAGTCGAGCCAGTCGACCATCATTTTGTGCAGCTTCATTGGCAAGATCATTTAGTTCTGAGGATGAATATTTTGATTAAGACGCTATGTGCATGAACAGGGATGATCTTAACATTTATCTGACTCTCATAAAGCTCCACAATAAAATAAAATAAAATAACATAAAAAGAACCAGTTAGGCATTACAGTTAGTTTTCTGGTGAAGCTTCTACAGCATGGAGGGATGATGTAGCCAATCCAAAGATGTTAGAAATAGAGGCTGACTCTGTGGACAAGCTGAAACCTTGAATGGCGCGGGCAGGCAAAGATTAGTGGGCCGATAGGTGCCACCAACCATCTATCTGTGTGTGTGTGTGTGTGTGCGTGTGTGTGTGTGTGTGTGCATGTGTGAGTACATATACACATATGTGAATGTGTGTGTACGTAAGTATACATTCCTTTGCAAGTGGTGGTATACACATGAGTAGACAGTCCTATAAGAACTCACAAAAGAACACGAGTAGACATAGTCCTATAAGAACTCATAAAAGAAAGGAAAGATGAGAAACTGGTACACAATTTGCCCATGTTGTAGCTAGGTTGGTGAAACCTCATTTGCCCACATAATCTTCCACAGAATCCATTTTCAAATACAAAAGTTCCATCACCAAATATGTTTTTCATGTGACAAAAACCAACGCCTTGTTCTACCATTAGTCCTGCTAAAAACTCAGGAGGAAGAAAAGAAAAGAAAAGAAAAGAAAAAAAAAACCCTAGAAATTTGACAGCTGTTGCTATGTCTAGCCAAGTTCTAACATATGAGTACTAGTGTAGCCTATACGAGTGGAAGGATTGTCCACATGTCTTCCACATGATCCCTCTTTAGATATCAAGTTTCAGTCCAAAATAAATTTGCCAGCTGCTAAAATAGGCACTCTAAAATCTATCAAAATATCAAAAAGTCAAATCAATGCTATCATGCATGAAAAAAATTGAGAAAAAGGTACTAATGGGTGTATCATGAGCAATAAAATAAAATCCACATGGCATATCCAGAGGATGTCCTATTAGGTGGAATGTCTAGCTGGGCACATCATCACTCCATGTGGCACAAAAACAAATATTCTCTTAACAGGGAAATAAACATGGAGAGACATTCATCAAAAAATAAATAAATAAACATCGTGAAACAGATCAGAAATCCTGTTGCCAGTATGTATAGATACATACACAAACATATACATATGATCAAAAAATGCCCGACCCAATCATGGGATAAAGGGCAAGTCAATAAAGGGCAAGTCAATCATGGGATCTGTTCAAAAAACAGATCAGAAATCCTGTTCCCATGATTTTAGTTATCTGGAGGTTTAGTTTCTGGAGAATCGTGGACTTTCTACCATAAGGAGGGATGACATGACCAATCCAGATCACATGGGTCACTTGAACAATCCTTCACCAACGTAAGCCCCATCAGTACTCCGTGCATTGCACTATGTCATGTGTAACATCAGGCTATCAAATGTTACATATTTTATAGGGTCATCAGCTAGAATGACATTTGAAGGTCTGCTTTTGGCACGTGGAAGTTTTTGGCGCTGAAACTTGGAATGAGAAAAGCAGTCATGTAAAAGAACATACAAACAAGTGAGATCTTGCCAACTCAGCTCAACATGTGAAAATCTTGTCATACTTGGGTTTTACTCTCTTTGCATTGTCTTTTTTTTTTTTTGGGGGGGGGGGGATAGAAAACCACACAGAGTCACATACATCTGATATATACTTTTTTTTTGTAAGGAAAGATACTGTATTAAGAACTATTTCAGCATGATATATATGTGTATATATATATATATAGAGAGAGAGAGAGAGAGAGAGAGAGAATAAAAGATACGCACCTTGAAGGGAGGTAGAACATAGAACTCGAGCAAATGCCCCGAGTGATTGTGGAATGCCTCCCCAATTTCCTCTAGTCGATTTCACTTCCCTAATATGATTAATGAAATTTTCAGATACGAAAACAGATATTGACATGCTCACAAAAATGTAGGTTCAATGCAGGCTCAAGAATAGTAGATTATGTTTCTTTAGTTGACACATTTGCTTAACCACCTGTAGCATATAGAAGAACAAGTATTGCAGAGATTAAAGGCTAGATTTTGCAGCTCACTAATATTATTTAAACAGAAAAAAAAAAATCAGAGCCAAACTGGTTCCCCAGGCTCAATAGAACTCAGCATAACTATTGGAAGTAGAAGTTAACTAGCTAACTTTTAGTATATTTACTAAGAAAGTTTATAAAACGTTACAAGAATTGAGTGAGTGATGTAATTTGGTATCCTCCAAAATCATGGGATAAAGGGCAAGTCAATTAGGATGAGTTTTTTGAACCTAACAAGCAGAATTTACCAGAATTTTGCCAGTCTCCTTGAAATCATGACCCCTTCCATGAGTACCCCCAATGATAGAAAACATTGCATGCTTTCCTCATTTTTAACCATAGAATCTCTATCATTCAAAGTATTAGATATCAACCTACATAGTTTTCATAGTTCAACGGAGACCTAGGATGTCATATATATGTATGAATGGATATCTTGTTAGAAGTGCAATGGATCAAGCTAGGTTTATCCAAGTTTTGCAAGACAAAAAAATAATCCATTTGTACTTTTTGTTAGGAAAGGCAAGTCAAATACTAATGTTTTCAGGGCATAATAATATTGGACCGATTCTGATTCTCCAATCTGGAACCATTGTTATGTCTTGTGTATTACAGATCACATTTTATAAATCATTTAACTATGTAATTTTATGCTTCATTGCTTTGATTTATACAACAAAATGCAATATTTCTTTTGCTCTAAACATAGCATTTCCTTAGTTAAAGTTTAACGAAGTCCTATCTTCAAACCTCTAATTTTCATTCTTGAAGTTCACATAACATGCTCTAGTAAATTAGTCCTCAATGGCTTTAGCCTTTACAAAAAAGAAAAAGCACTCATCCAACAGAAGCATCTCAAGGTAGACAAAACTGCACCTATTCTTTTGTGCATCAATTGCTCTACTTGATAGTTTCGCCTGAATTGTTCAAACTAACCTTTTGCTTCTAGGAACTATCAGCCTACGCTCATTCAGAAAAAAAAAAATGTTAGCATCTCTAATTATATTCACTTTTTATACTCACTTTGCTCCATTTTGAAAGCATTTTTTATCCAAACTCACATAGATGGTTTAGTTAGATCTAATTTTGGCCAATAGGTACTGACTACTAGTATTTCTAGAGGGAACAAAATATATCACATGGAACCTAGTCCAAAATGTACTCAACCCCTCCCCTTCACCAACCATGCACGTACCTCTTTTCAGTCACAAAACTACCAAGCTCATGAAAAACTCATCTTTATAGTTTATATTTCATTAAACACTTCTGTGCTAGTTAAAAACATTGTTTCCCTTGGCAGAAAGAAGCTTGTTTTTAGTCTCTTCATTCTGATATTGGTTTTTAATTCTGCATTAGCTTGCTCACATTTTGACAGAAGCACATTTTATTCATCCATTAGGGTTCCAAGAATGCATCAAAGCACACTGACAAACACATCATTTTCTCTAATTTCTAGTGACTTCCTCTTAGCAAAATATTTTCTTCCCACATACCATATGATGATTTATCATCAACCTCAAGACTGCTTACAACATACTGAAGTACTTTCCCCTTGATTTCATTGTTCTCTAGTAATTGATTTTTCAATCCAGTTCAATGTGGCTGGAGAAAGTTCAAAAATTGAATTTGTCCATGTTCACATTATAATAATGGGCTGAATGAAAAGATAAGAAGGAAAAAAACCACATAATTTGTACCAACTTGATCGTGAAAGAACTCCCAGAAGAATCAAAGCCATTGAAATCTATGCCAGTTGGCATACAATGTCTACACAAAACTTCCAGCTTCACTGTACATAGAGGATCATGCAGAGGTATGATGCACTGAATCTGAACCTGAATATTTGATAACAATTCATAAGAGCTGATGGCAAAAATACATATAAGATATCAGGCCATTTCTTCATGAAATTTAACTAGCAAGCCCATGAGTAAGTCAAGGGCTAGAAAACATGAGCATAAAAATAAAGAAATGCAACTAAAAATACAGAAATGCGACTGAGATTCATCTCTCAATATTTCATCATCATGGAGTTTATAAGTCATTTTCTTGGGTAAAAATAAGGATATTTAAAACCAATTTTTTTGAAACAAATACACAACCCTTCCACCGCAAAGTTAATGCCATCTCTGTTCGGACTCGTAAGAACTGAGATAAGTTAGTAGCTGAACATGAAATCTTATGGAGACAACGGTATTTCCATAAAACTTGTTGATCAAAAGGTATCTCCAACTATATGCACATATAGCATACAAACTTATATTAGAAAGGCGAAAGGTTTTGTGGTCTGCTCCTCCAGCTTTAGTTACCTGGTAAGGCATGAGGTTTTCTACCCATTGAAGGATGATGTGGCCAAACCAGAACATTCAACCAACATTCAATTCAACAAGCAAGGACTCCCAAGTGTAGTTAATAAAAAATTAACTGTTGCCCATTTCAAATTGCCATAAATAATAGCAACAAAAATATAAACTGAAATTATACAAGAAAAATTAACTTTACAGTGTAGCAGTGATGTAGAAGAGAAATAAGTTCCAGTAGAAAAAAATGAAGTCTAACCTGATCATAGACATTGTACGGGCATGTGAAACCAAAGTCAAGCAAAAGAGTAGCATTTGAGAATTTTCCACATCTTATTAGAACCTGAATGCAACGGATGCCTCAAGTGAATCTCCTGAACTAGGATATGATACAAAATGATCTACAGCAGCAATGGTAGATACTGGATGTTGCCTTGTGACAGGGATCTCCTGACATTTAATATGGTAATTCACTCATTGTAGTGAACCTGAATGGACATGACGAACATATATAAAAAGCTATACATAGCATAAAATAGGAAATGCGTGCACTTTACACAGTGATTATGCTAAACTCACGTGAAGATTATTTACAAGTAAAAGACAATTCATCCCTACTAGTTAAGACAACCTGAATCTTTTTCCATTATTCCCACTTTTTTATTTTATTATTTTTTATGAGTCATTCAAATATGTTAGAAGCAATACCTTAAGATGTACAGGAATTGTCAATCATTCCACCTTATTGAATAGTTTTATGCATATTAAGATTATTTCATTATAAGATTAATTGAATTTTTGTGCCTCAGGGATTTTGTTTACTGACTGCAAATAAGAAATCATATTAAGCATAGAAAAGGGAACTTTTTTGTGTGAATCTCAGTCCTTCTAAAAATATAATTAATCCTACAATTTTACAATTTAAATCCTACTCGTTATGATTTTCCAATCAGATTCATTTTTTGCAACACTACTAAAGATGTTAAAGACCTCAAGAAAGAACGTCCGTGGCTGATCTTAGATTCCAGAACAGCATCCTACCCACTTTTACAGTTATAGATTATGAAACAAAATAAATCAAGAAAGAGACAACTACAACAATAACGACAGTAGGGAGGGAAAATTCAGAAGTTCATATTAACAGGATATATGACATAAATTTTCATCGCAATCTACCCAATAATGATAGCAAAAGGCATAAGTTTAAGCAAGTATCATATGACTATTTGTATCACAAATATGGAATTAAGAAAGAAAGACTCGAATGGTACAAGCTAGGTATCATCCATCTCGGTCTAGTTTCACAAAAAATTGGTGATATGTATCAAGTATCAACAATACATATTGGCGATATACGAAAGGTAACAATAATACAGTAGAGTCGCTTAAGACCCATATACTTTACCCATCCACACCCACACACATCCAAACCTCCTGAAACTTCATTTGAAGAATAACTTAAAAATAGCTGAAGAAAAAACAAGAGGGGATTTTCACCGGATTTAAAGGAGTTTCCTGAGATTTCAGGATTTCAATTTAATGTAATTTTTGTTTTCATTTTTGGTCAAAGAAAAGCTAAGATTCTTGTTAGTTATACTCATGAATGACATGTATGGATTGATTTTGTGAAAGATTTATTAGATTTAAAAGAATTTCATTATGTTTTCAATTTTGGGGATATTTTCTTACGAATTTTTAGTGCAAAATCTCTGATTATTTTACGTGTAATTTCTGATTGTTATCATCTTATTCTATTATAGTATCGTTTATAATCATCTTATATATATATATATATATATATGCTGCGGAGAACTTCACCGTCGTTGGTGAAGGTGGCAACCTTCCCTTTAGGGGTTGAAGGTTTCCGTGGTTCTCCGTTAATCTGCGTATTCCGGTCACCGAAATACACAGAGATTTCCTTCTGGTTTCTTGTTATGGATTTTCTCT
>JAUPMG010027036.1:0-14860 GCA_031762675.1 Pachysandra terminalis | reverse complement strand
GCATACTAGTTGTATTAGGACTCTAGGTAGTTTCTAACACTAAACTTATAAAAATAAGACTTTTAGACCAATCTAAACCTAGGAAAACAATAAGAAACGTGGGAAGACCTTAGGAAAGGAGATCTAACACATCAAAACCTTAGAAGCCTAGAAGATCAAGAAAGAACAAGAATCCACATCAAGATTCTACAATTCCGGTGAGTTTTCCTTTAGTGTCTCGTGTATTTACTTCTACCCTAATGTTATATCATGGGGAATTCTTTGGTTTTATTATGCATAACCCTTCCCCATGATCCTAATACTAAAACCGAGAAATAAAGATCCATAAAGATAGTTTAATTATCACCATACATTAAGAAGACTTAGAAAAAACTAAAACTAGAAATTTATACAAATCTGAACAATCGATTAACGAACCTAGGTAATTATTTTATATAATTTATTTATATTTTTCTAAGATAGCTCTCTTCATTAGAAACACAGCAAAACAAGTTTGAGGTGATTCCGATAGGTATTTAGAAAGTTATGGCCAAATTACCGACTGTATGTCAAATCAGGAAAACCTTGAAGGCTGCCCTGCCCACACGCGTGGCATACAACACCCCTGCCGCCCGCGCGCATGCAGCATGCCTCTCCCCTGTCGCCAGCTGCCGACAGCATGCCTGCACATCCTTAAAAGCCTAGTAAGGGTATATTTTTTATCCCTTTGACACCTAGATCTCTTGGACACCTGTTTTGATTTAAATTTAGGTATGATTGATGTGTTTTGATGATAGTTAGGATAGTATTACATGTTTGGCTTACCTAAACTCTATGCTTAAACCTGATAAACCTAATCTAATTGACTTATATCTAATATAACTTAATGACCCTCTTAAACCCTCTTAATGGCATGAAATTCCCATAGACCTAATCATATGAGTTATGTACATGTTGGCATGATAATTGATCCTATGAACTGTTGTGTGAACCACCTATGTGATTGGATAATTTATTGAATTACATTAAGACCTTGATTGTGTGAACATCTCATGCTTAACATTCCATAAGACATCTAATATTTAATTATACTATGTATAACATCATCATCACAATAGTTGTGCATCAAACTATATATGTGTATATTATGTGATTATATTAGTCTAGTATCATGAAATTGCGCTCATGTCTATGCTAAATTGAATATATATGTTGTGTTATCATTGTTGTGCATTGCATTAATAAAATGGACCCGAATCAATGAGTTGCATATAAAATCCCTGCCGAGAAGGCTTTTTGACCAATATCCTATTATCAAGGAGAGTGTCTAGACTCAAGACAGGTTATACTATTATTTAGTTCAATGAGGGACTCATTATTATTTGTTTGCACCCAAGGTGAGAGGTATAGGACTCAAAATACTTGTGGTAAGATGAAAGGAATTGGGATAGGCCTTGTATGGGGATCCCAATTTGAATCATAAGAGTCACCCCTTTGGTATTCGAGTAATTTACTTCTCACTGAGGTTAGTTCATATTTTTGACTCCTTGGTTTTATTTATGCCCGTGATCTCAAATAAATGGGGTAATTGTGCCCTCTAGGTCGAATCCCCTTAGAACTATGATGCGTACATAGAATATCTTACATTGAGTGTGGCCCTGTATAGGGGGGATGGTTCGCAAAGACATCTTGCTCAATGTAATTGATTGGTCTAGTGTGAGACTTGAGCTATTCGAATACCAAACATCATGAATACTGCATTATCATGTGATTGTTGATATTATTGTTGTTATCTTGTGTATGATACACTTGATATAATTATCATATAGACTTAGTTATATAGTATATAAATATGACCATATGATATCCTTATGATACAAACCAAAATGAGATTTGGATGAGAGAACATTATTGATGCTTTTATCATTATCATCATATAAGTTTACAGATTTCTTCATCATATCATTATCACATATTTTTCCAGGTTTATCATTATTATATTATATTTTATATTTTTGCTGGTAACATTAGGTGATGAGTAAATACCTTGCTCTAAAGGTCTACTTACACGAGCTTTGGCTTACGAATATTACATTGTGTTTTTCAGGTATTAAAGGAAGATAGATCACAAACGAGAGCTATGGAAAAAGGGATAATTTGATGTAATAGAATTAGTTAGTTTATTTTCCAGATTTGTAAATAAAGCACATTGTAATTATTAACTTTATATTTTATTAGAATTGCTGTAATATACTTCCGCTTATGTCTCTATATTGCTTGCCACTCCCATAGGGATATGGGGTGAGAGTTGCATTCCAACCTTTTGTAGATCCCACGGGTCTCAACTGATTTGGGATGTGACACTGATCTTTTGTCCTCTTAATCAATTTACCCAAGCATTCTGCTACCAAAATGAACAAAAAAGGGGAGAGTGGATCTCCTTGTCTAAGACCTTTGTATGTCTTGAAAAAACCCACAGACGATCCGTTCACCAAAACTGAAATGGACACCATTGAAATACAGCTTCTCATCCACTTAATCCACTTCACTCCAAAGCCCACGCTTCTCATGACATAATATAGAAATTCCCAATTCACCTTGTCATACGCCTTTTCCATATCCACCTTACAAACAAGTGCACTCTTTCTAGCCTTTAAAACTGAGTCGATGCATTCGTTGGCTACAAGCAATCCGTCTAAAATTTGCCTACCACCCACAAATGCACTTTGAGCGGTGGAAATATCCCTTCCCACAGCGAACTTTAATCTATTCGCAAGCACCTTGGCTATAATCTTATAGAGGCTTCCACCAAACTGATCGGGCGGAAGTCTCTAATATCCATAGCACCTTCTGTCTTTGGAATGAGAGCAAAGAATGTCGCATTAGCACTAGCTTCAAATCTGCCCATGTCAAAAAGCTCCTGAAAAACCTTCATAATCTCCTCCTTCACCACCCCCCAACAGTTCTTATAGAACTCAATAGTGAACCCATCCGGTCTCGGCGCCTTGTCACCAATCACCCCCTTAATAGCCTCCACAACTCTATTTCAGCGAACTCCTTCTCTAAACCTTTCGCCACAAAATGAGGTAGACTCTCGAATTCTAATCCTTCCACAGTAGGTCTGTAGCTAAATTCTTGGAAAATAGACTTGTAAATAATTTTCTAATGCCTCATTTATCTTCCCCTCCTCCACAACCTCTCCCATCACTTCAATCCTTTTAATTGTGTTAACTCTATTCTTTGCATTCACCAACTTATGAAAGAACTTTGTGCTTTCATCGCCTTCTTTCAGCCATAAAGCTCTAAACTTTTGTCTCTAGCAGATTTCCTCCATCCTAGCCACCTTGGCCAATTCCTTTTTCAGATTCTCTCTCTCTATTCTTTCCATCCTTCCCATATACCCTTTATCCTCCAAAACATCTAGTTGCCTGATCTTGTCCAGAAGAGAACCCATTCGATTTTCCACTCTACCCATTTTATTTTTGTTCCATTTCTTCAGTTCACCCTTTAACAATTTTAATTTTCTACAAAATACAAAACTTGGAGAACCGGAAACTTCGAAACTTTTCCACCATTCTTTCACAATATCGGCAAAATTCTCTTCTTCCAACCAAATATTCTCGAATCAGAACGGGCTTTTCCTAGTAAATTTATCCTCACATATCAACATAATAGGAGTGTGGTCGGAAGTAGGTTTAGGTAATGAGGTAGCTTGCACAATAGCGTATGCTTCTTCCCATTCAATGGACATTAAAAAGCTGTCTAACTTGAAGCAAATCAGATTTTCCTGATTATTAGTCCATGTAAATTCCGCACCAATAAGAGGTACCTCAATTAAAGAAAATTGGTCAATAAAATCCGGGAATCCAAGCATCTGAGAATTCAACATGGAGCACCCTGTTCTCTCATAACAGAATTGATTGTGTTGAAATCACCTCCAATACTCCATGGGACATCCCACCCACTTCTATGATTCTCCAACTCTGACCACATGTCCTTCAATAACAAATGGTCATTCGGGCCGTATACATTGGATACCATCCTGATCCCACATTCCCACCCCATTATCTCCTTTCTCTAACAGAACCACAGAAACAACAAACTCCCCTATTACAGATTGTATTATTTCAAACATCTCTTCTTTCCACACCACCAGGATACCTCCTGAAGCTCCCACCTCAAGTTTGTGAGCCTGTGAAACATTCCTTCTCCCCCAAAGTTGGAGTAATAACTCTAAAGTCACCTTCTCAATTTTAGTTTCTTGAAACAATATAAAATCTGGCTTCCACTCCTTTAAGGCCATTTTCATCACCTTCCTCTTCTCAAAGTCCCCCACACCCCGAACATTCCATGAAAGTATATTCAATTTCATTTAAAATCCAGAAATCCCCCAAAACCTTCAATCTTCCCCCTCTTCCTATCCAATTTTTTCCTCCCCGTACTAGCCTTCTCCTTCACACTCCAACTCAGTCTGTTTAACTCCTTCATTTTTTTATTCCTCGCACTGCTCTCTTTGTTCCTCATCTCAATAGAAGTAAACAGAGTCAGAGCTTCTTCCTGGAATCCATCCCAAGACACACCAATGAATTCCCCGAAGTGCATAATTTTATTAAGTACCCACTCTGATATTTCTAATTCGTTCATTGGATAAGATTCTTCAGCTAAGTCAGCCAAGAGGCCTATATCATCTCAATAGAAGTAACAGCCAAACACTTCTTAGTGATGTCGTAGCTTCTAGCCAACGGGGTCGTGACTAAGACTATATCTGTCTTTCTAACCTCGCTCCAATCCCCACAGTCCCCTGCCAAGGTCTCCTTCTTGTTGCTCACCACAAGGCACAGAGTACAGCCATTTGTACTAGTTGTAGACTAGAGCCCCATATCCTGCTCCTGAAGAATTAATCTCAAGATCATTGATCCCAGACAACCCACCCAAAGTCTCCAGCCTTAAGTAACTACCAATTAAAAGCTTCCTTCCCATCTCCTTATCCCTCTCTCTATCAACCACAACTTTAACCGACTCGAAGGACGAGTTGGGGCAACACAAAACTGTATTCCTTGCTCCACAACAAACTCCTTGTCACTATCAATTTCCTTCAAAGCGCTACTATCACCTGGAACAAGTATCTCCTTTACATCTCTCCAAGTCGAAGTAGTGAGCTCCACAAGCCTGTTCTGCTCACCCTCCACACCATAGCCGTCACTCATCTTTCTAAACTCAGAAGCTTCGCAAGTTCAACGTGGGCACTCGAGAGATCGAGAGATAAACTCCACGGAAGAAGGTAGAAGAGAAGATGCTTTAGAGAACAAAGAAAAAATAGGACAGATCTGGAGCATCGATGGAGAGGATCTCTGCCTAGAGAATACCCTAAGCTCATTATTGACTCTAATTGAAACCACCTTGTTGTCTTCCTTAATTCCTTCCTTTGTAATCGTCTTGTTAAAGATGGACCGCTGATCCCAAAGCAGGGTCGAAACTGGAAAAAACGCCAACCAGGCTGTTCTTCTCATCGATGGGTACCTTCTCCCGTTCCATTACCACGAACTCGCCGCCATCAAACTATCGAAGAACGACCATCTTATGAATGGTAGTACCAGCTGAACAATCCCCAATTTCGAAAGTCTATTTGGGCCCCGCAAAAAAGAGGTCCACGTCTCCCTTCTCCTTACATGGATCGTCAACTATGTGAAGCCCAAGCCCCAAAGCCCTTTTCTCCGCAATAGCCTTTCCTTTAGGGCCAGATTGCTGGGCCACCTCTGATCTGCTAAAAGCTTTAGCAGGCCTGCTGGAACCACTGTCATCGATTTCAGCCCAAATTCGCCCACGACCAACATTAAGATGCCCATTATTCTTTTTCAATTCAAAATTTGAATTTGAAATGCTCTGGGCCCCACCGTTTGTCTTGTCTGTCAAGGACGCATGCCCCTTCCTGTCCATGTACCTCCATTGACTTGGCCCACCTGCCCGTACATCATCTTCTACCTCTCCCCAACCTAATTTTCCAGCAATATCCTCTCTACCCACGAAACTGGAATCACTCCACAGTTCGGTGAGAATAACAACTCCCCTGCGAATCGATTTCTCCTCCCACCAAACCGCGCACTAAAAACATTCGTTGCTGTATCTCAGGCAAATCTGACGCCTTCTCTTCTTCCATGGAGGTCTCCTGACTTGCAAACGGATTCACTGAAGCAATGCCCTATTCACTGTTGCTTCATCCGGACGGACATAACCACCGCAAAGTTCTCCTGAAGTTCTGAAGACACTATCCGTCCAAAGATGAAGAGGCACTCCTACCACCCTAACCCAAATACGGTCATTCTTCACACCATCCACCTCACATCCCGATCTAGTATTCCATCAGTCCAGATATAGAAAATATGGCCCCAAAAATCTATGCCCCTTCTCCAACATCACTCCCGCCTCCAACTTCTACCGAAACGTGAAAGAAATAAGCTTGCAGACAACATATCCACTCCAACGCCCTTACACCCTTTCCACACCTCCTCCACCCAATCCCACACCTTGCCGATCGGGGGTGACTCCCCTTCAAACCTCCCAACCAGACATCTTCCCAGTAGCTCAAGATTATCGGACAAATCTAAGTTGTTGCATACCACCATAAAATCTGAACTCCATACCAAATCGTCTTTCGGAGTCTGGCCAGATACTCCACCCACCCCCTCCTTAAAATCTAAAATTGCACAACCCTCCTTAACACGGCCCTCCTCAACACAGCCCTCAATAAAAGTATCACCAATCTCCTCCAAATATTCAACAGCTGCCAGATCCTTAGCAAGTGCAAAGCTAAGAGTCGTCTTCCGTTTATCACCTCCAACATCCTGACTACAAAATCAAACTCTGCACACCAAACAATGTAGCAAATCCTTCCAACCTTTACCGTTAACGCCCTCCGGGAAGCAAATGCAACAAGTTTTACTATCTCCTAAGATATCTAATAACTTGATAAATCTTCCTTTGACATTTCTCCTGATCTCCAAGACTAACACCGAAAACGCGGTTCTCCTAGAGCCGAATACAAACTGTTCCCTCTCCCCTTTCAGACTCTTCTCAACACCCTGCACAATCCAGCTACAATCTTCCCACGGTACAGCAATAGCTGCAGCCCTTTCCTTGAATCTCTTGGTGATCTTCAAAGCCTCTTTACCGTTAATCTTCCTCCTCGCGAAGTTAAAGTCCTTCAATTCCACTCTCAATGAAGTCGTCATAGCTAACGAATGCTCTTGGCTGGTTTTGGTTGTAAAATATTCAAGTGGATGCAATGTGGCCTGATGAAAGACAGGAGATGATGAATTTAGAAAATGTTTTATGTATCATCATTTTTATGTGCTTCAGAGTCCTATAGAGGATATTGTCCTAGATTTCCTATCGAGCAGATTCATTCTTCCTAGAATCCAATTTTCTACTTGGGTGCAAGTGCTTGACAAGTTGCTGGTGTTTAACCATCTCATTCATAGTGGAAGCAAATCCCTAACAAATGTGTGTAAGAACGCACCACAGGATGTCCATCATCTATTTCTTCGATGTCCTGCTTCAGTTGTTTAGAGCTTCTTCATGGATCTATTCATAGTAGCTTGTATTGTTCTTGAGACCATTGATGGATAGTCTTCTGATCTTTGGGGAGGAAAGGACATATTCCATGGAGCACTGTGATTGGTTGTTGCATGACCTGGATTGGTTATGGGGACTTGTTTGACTCATGTTGGTAATTAACACGGTGGGTTCTGCATTAATATAAATTAGGATTAATTTATATTTGGAGATATGTGATGTATCTCTGTTTGGGACAATGGTGTGTGATCATCAATGGGGCAATGGTGTGTAATCATCATTGGGTTACAAGGTAGGCATGCTATAGTGGTATAGCCTATTGATGGCCTCAGCTATAGGGGTGATATCCTTGGGTTAATAATAAGTGGTACAAGACATGCACACTATAGTGGTATAACCTATTAATGGCCTCAGCTCCTCAGCTATAGGGTTGGTGTTCTTGGGTTAATAATAATAATTGACAATGGTGTTTAATTATCATTGGGTTTCAAGGTATGCACACTATAGTGAAATAGTCAATTGGTGGCCTCAGCTATAGGGGTGATATCCTTGGGATAAAATCTCATGCATTGTGGATGTGTGTAGACACACGAAATCATGCTCAGGTTCATGGAGGGTATGTAGATACTCTTGGTCTTGGATCGTGGGTTTGAGTCCCTAAATATTGAAAACAAATTGGGCAATTGAGACCTGTGGGTTGAAAGTCTCTAGAGCCATGAGGTACACATGAAGCGTTGAAGATAATCTCATCCAGCTGGTCGGCTATAAAATGGACGCAAAAGGTGTGATTACTCAGCTTATAATGGAAGGATCAAAGGTTTGGCTACTGGCGGGTATCCGTAAGCCCAGTAGATTTGACATGGTGTATTTCCTGGGGCCTCGACACTACATACATATCATTTTCATACGCATTGCATATCATATTTTCATTATTTGCTTATGATATATTTTATTCATCCATCTCTCATTCATGTCATTGCATTACTCATTGGATTATGTCGTGTTTGTATAATTATTATGATGCATGTAGATTATTGCAAGATGAAAACCCTGTTGTTTGATGTGTATTTGGGTGGTCTTGTGTGCATGGTCATAATACTTACTGGCTTTTGCGAGCTCACGCATTCATGCAATGTATTTCAGGAAAGTAGCATCAGGGCTTGTCTGATGGTGGCATGAATTCGGGAGGATGCTTGGACTCGAGCTGAATTTTATTCATTTATTTCTATTATTTATTTCCTAGAGTAGGGATTTAATTTCAGATTTGGTTTGACTTCCTTTGGTTGTAAAGGGAGGGATTTATTATCATTTATTGATGTTTAAAGACTTCTGCTGGTTTTGGGCAATAATATGGTTTTATTTTAATATTATTGTTGTTAGCATGATTAGTTACTATATCATTGACCTACACTCGGGATGAGTATAGGGAGTCGCACCTCTGGATTTGTTTCACTCATTAATATCAGTGATTTCGGATTGGGATGTGAAAGATTATGATCCAATATTAGTCTCGACAAAGTTAAGTGATTAACTAAGAACACCTAGAAACAAGGGAGCAAGAATCAAAACCTGACCAATAGTGATATAGTTAGATCTTCCTGATTATTAGACATTTTTTACACTTTTAAGATGGAGTTCCATTATCTTGTTTCACCCCACAAAATCTTAAAATGCCAACACTGCTGTAATCAAACTACTGCCTAATCATTCCATGTAAATCTGATGACGTTGAGATTCCCTCTTATACCCCACATAAATGCCCAACATCATATCCAATCAACCCAAAAAAAAAATTCTGAAGATGACTGACTTTTCTTTTAGATATAGCAAACTACATTGTTAAAAGAGTTAATCAAAACGACTAAGCAATCTATAGCAGACTCAAACTGGGGAAAAATAACCAAAATAAACACACACACACACAGAACACCCTTACTAATGGCAGCAAATGACCACACAAGGCAACTAATTATCCCACAGAAAATGATCCAGGCGAAGCCTATAATTCATTAATTCTAACTATCTACATTTAAAATAATCGGGATATACAAAAGGAACCTTATAGTGATGATTCTCCACACCAATATGCAAATAATTCTGCACCATGTCACAACTTTAGTGATTTGAATATAGCTATACATTCTCGATGAGGTTCATCAAGACAAGATGACAACAGGTATGCTGTCTTTGTTAGGATCAGGTTGAGAATTTTAACAATCCACCACTTGTCGTAAGAAAGGAGTTTAAATCTGCATTTGTTTATTTATTCATAAAAGAACCTTCCTTGTTTTAGTGTATTTTTTTCACTGTACAATTATGTACTAAAATAGAAAGAAAGAAAAGGCAAGCCCCATGCATGTGAAGTGTACAAGAAGGCTTTCAAATCTAAAAGATGTCTGATACTTTACGACAGCTCAGAACTTCGGGTCAATTTGAGTAAAAGCTGTCTTATTGGGACCGGTGTTTTTAAACATTGAGGCGTGAGGCAAGGTGTTAGATCTTTGCTTGAAGCGAGGCATAAGCCTCATGAGCATCTATTTTTTTAATTATAAAATAATTTATTATATATATAATAAATAATAATACTCATTATAAATATAAAAAAAAAAAAAAAACTGATATAAAAAGGTACAAAAATAAAAAATAAATGAAATTTCAAATTCAACACTAAAATAATTCAAAAGTACTTAAACTCCAATTCCATTAGTCCATTCCATCATGAAGTAAAAGAAAAGCAAGTCATATGCATTACATCATCATCACCAACAGAAAACGTATACGAATGTTCTAAATTCTAAACCCTAAACATTACATCAAACAAAATACCACTAAGTCATCCACATCAACCAAGTCATATGCATAATCATCGAGTCTTCTTCTTCATTGGGTTTGCTCGTTGAACCCTAAACTTCTCTTTTTCTTCTCCAAAAGTCAATGACAGTTTATCTCTTAAATTTTAATAAGTAAAAATCTAAAAGACAACTTAAGCAAGTTAACTACAATTAAATAATTAGAAAATTAAATCGCAGGTTTTGCATTTTTTTTTTTCTCTTTACACTTTTCCTGTACGCACATGAGGCGCACGTGAGCCGTACGCCTCATGAAAGCCTCACCACATGAGACATGCACCTAACAAGCGCCTTGCGCTATTTCAATGCACCTCGTGGCATTTTGTTAACGCCACGCCTCGAGGTAAGCCTCGTACGCCTTTTAAAACACTGATTGGGACATGGCCTAATGCTAATTTGTTCAAATACAGGACAATGCCTATTGAGTGCTTGTTGCAAAGTTTCTCTTTCTTCTATCTCAGCTTTCTATTGTTGGCTACACGCTATCAAGAGGCAGCCTAGGAATGGGCGATTGAAAGAACAGAAGAAAGACTGGATAGTTGGAAGATGAACCAAAATGTTCGAAAATATCCATCTTCGGTGTCTGAATATAATAAAGGATAATGTTCATCTTGTGAACTAGAGGAAGGATGTCAATACAAATTGTTTGAAGGCATATGCCTGAGAACATTGAAGTAGATGATTGGGTACGAATTGACAATTTGAGATTCAGTAGTGAAGTGAATAAACTTTGGAGAATGGAAATTGAGGTAGATAAGGATATCATGATCAAAATTGGGATAAAGGGGTGTCTCTGGATTGTACAGAGTTAAAGAGTATCAACCTTCTTAGTTCTTATCCCTAAAAAGCCTAGGGTTGTTAAGATTAAGGATTTTAGGCCAATCAGTTTGACCACCAGCTTCACAAAATCATTGCCAAGGTGCTTTCGATTAGGCTAAGATTAGTGCTTGCTCCTTTGGTTTCTCAACAACAGTGTGCGTTTATCAAAAGGAAATAGATTATGGATAGTATCCTAGTGGTTGCAGAGTGTGGAGGAGAGATTTAGAATGAGGAACCCTGGATTGGTTCTTAAGTTGGATTTGGAAAAAGCTTATGATCAGGTTGAATGGGATTTCTTAGACCAGATTATGGAGTGGAAAGTGTTTGGGGTGCGGTGGAGGAGATGGATTATGGGGTGTCTTAGATGTGTGCTTTTCCTTTCTGGTAAACGGTTTGGTTCATGGCTTTACCCTGTCTTCTAGAGGTATTAGACAGGAAGATCCACTTTCTCCTTTCCTTTTTACGTTGGTGGGGGATGTCTTGAGTAGGTTTATGGGTACGGATGAGCAGAGGGGTGTGATTCAAGGATTTCGGATTGGGAGGGAGGGGTCGAGCTTTCTCACCTTCAGTTTGCGGATGACATGATTATGTTTGTCGAGGCGGAGGTAGCCCAGGTTGGGTGTGTGAAGAGTCTTTTTAGAGTTTTTGAGATGGTTTCTAGGATGAAGGTTAACTTGGATAAGACTACGATGGCTGGTATTCATATCAGGGAGGACATTTTGGCCGAGTGTATTGAGGCCTTTGGGTGTAAGGAGGGCGAGTGACCTTTGTCGTATTTGAGGTTACCCTTGGGGGTAATCCTAGATCGCTGGTTTTTTGGGATCCATTCTTTGCGAGAATTGAGAAACGCTTGTCTGGGTGGAAACGTAATTATCTGTCTTTGGGCGAAAAAATTACCCTCATTCAGGCTGCTTTGGCTAATTTTCCAGTGTATTACATGTCTATTTTTCGGATGCCTTGGGAGGTGGCTTCTCACATTGAGAAGATTTCAACACAATTTTTTTATGTGAGGGTAATGGAAAAAGAAGGGACCATCTGGTTAAGTGGGAGGTATTGTGCAAGGGTAAGGAGTGTGGTGGATTGAATTTGGGTAATACAGAGGATCGGAACTCAGCTCTTTTAGCCAAACGGCTTTGGAGTTTCAACAATGAGCAAAATAATCTGTGGTGCAAGGTGAATGTTAGCAAGTATGGAATTCAAGCGAATGATAGGGATTTGGATTTGAATGTGAGAGTCTTGTCGGCTAGCCCATGGAAAGCAGTCTTGGCTTTAGCTCCTTTGTTTTTTTCTATGGTCCGGTTCATAGTGAGGTGTGGGTCTTCTGTTTTCTTTGGCTTGATTTGTGGATTGGGGAGACGCCTCTTCATCTTCATTTTCCAAGGATCTTTAGAGTCGTTCAGTCTCAGTCCTCCAAGGTGAGTGAGTCCTTTCTTGGTCCGGGTCTGGTGTAATCTTCCCCTTCGTAGGAACATTCGAGAGGTTGAGGTGGCGGAGTTGGCCCCTCTGTTTGAGACAATTGGGGACCTTTTTGTGTGTCGGGAGTGGCCGGATAGGAGGATTTGGACTCCTAATCCTAGAGGCGTTTTTACATGTCAGTTTTTTTTCAATCAGTTCAGATCTAACAGACTTGGGCCTCCTATTCCTTTCTCTTCCCGGTATGTGTGGTTTGCTCCCGTCCCACCTAGAGGTTTGGTCTGCATTGCTTTATTGGATTAACACAGCGGACATGATCCAAAGAATGAGGTATATGGCCCTTACACCACATATGTGCTTTCTTTGTACAGAGGAGTCACTTGACCATTTGTTCATCCATTGCTCTGTCGCTGCGGAGATTTGGAGCTTTTTCCTGAGTATCACTGGGAGGGTTCAGGTTATGCCATTGGGCATTTGTCAGATGCTTGCACAGTATAGTTTCCCGGGTTTGGTAGTGAGGGGACGTATTGTTTATCGGCTTGTTTTCCATCCTACGTTATGGCACATTTGGAGGGAACGTAATTTGCGGATTTTCCAGGACATTTCTTCATCAGTTCCGAGTGTGATTGAGGGAATTATGGTGTCTGTGGCATCTTGGGGGTCTGTGAGAACACAGTTTGTTGGTTATGAGGTTGCGGTTATTATAAGACTGGTACAGGATTTCAATGAGTGACAGTTGCTCTTCGTCGATGCACCCAATGTGGTCTCCCCAGACGACTGGGTCAGTGAAGCTTAACTTTGTTGGTTTTTCACAAGATGATCCAGATCACTCTAGGATTGGTGGTGTATTCAGAGACAGTGGTGGTGTGTTCTTATTTACTTTCTTGGGTTCTGGTAGGGGTGGCGATATTTTGAGGACCGCTCTGTTGGCTTCAGTGACCGGATTGAGGCATGCTAGAGCTTAGGCTTTTCAAGATTTAGTTGTTGAATGTTCCTCGTCTTCTATCATTGATTGGATAGGGGGTATTGAGTAGCACGAGTGGAGATTTACTCATCTGGTTTAGTTGGCTTGGTCCTTGTGTAGGGATTAGAATATCTCAATCCAACTTGTGACTAGGGGGGCCAATCAGGAGGCTGAGTTTTCGGCCAAGAGGGGCATGGGGAGAACTATTATGTTTGCAGGGGTTCCATCTTTTGAGATGATGCGGGAGGGTTGACTGTGTTATGGGAGGTTTTGGTGGGTGCTCTGGTTAGATAGGTTGGGTACTTCTGTTTTTCCGTGTTGTTCCCTCTTTCCATGGCTTGAGGTCTTCTTAAGCCATGGGGCTTGTATCTTTTCCCATTGACTTCTCTCTTTTATATATATTATTCATCAATTATCAAAAAAAAAAAAAAAAATATGAGTATGGAACAGAGCTATCAAGCCAGGGAGGATGTCCTAGTGGTTCAATATTAAAACTTTATTCTTCCACCAATTTCATTTTTGTTGATGGGACATAAAGAATGCACGGTTTAAGTTAGTACGTAATAGACTAATTTAGATATTATCCCATTTTCTCTATCTATTATAGCTTAAAAGGTAGTTCAACACTATGACAATGGTGAAATTTCTGTTGAGAGAGTTGTGTAACTTATCTTCTACCCTTCAGAGTTAAAACTTCAAAATGAAGCAAAGGCCACCTCCTTTGGAGGATGTGCCTACTTGCTACTTATTCGGTCATTTTGAAGGATAGAAAAATGAGGAACTTTGTCAAACTTGAGAGAAATTTGGGATCAGATGGTTCTCCTAGTGACTACGACTTTGAGCCAATCAGTGTTTTTCTTGGCGACTTCCATCAACTTTGATCCCATTCCTATTTCCGTACCAATTTCTTGGTTCCGATTATATGTACATTTTGTACACCCTAGACTTGGCCAGCTGTTTTCATTTTGCCACAATTGTTGTACACCTTTCTTGTAGATAGGGCTTCACCTAGTTGTCTTACTAAATTCTCTTACTATCCATTAAAAAAAGGCTCTGAAGATTCACAGGATTGCCTTAAGGTTTTAAGTACTCCAATTAACTTTCTCTCTTCCTATCCCCCAAACTTACGTGTCATCCTTACTAATTCTAAGTTAGTAACACGAAGCTAGGCAAAAATATTATCTTAGACTGCTTCCATAATTTAGTATTTCTATAAACCAAAAATGGATATAGTATACACATGCAACAAACAAATCATTAAAGA
>JAUPMG010027025.1:0-14860 GCA_031762675.1 Pachysandra terminalis | reverse complement strand
TTCAAACAAGGTTCTCCTTGCCTTGTTCAATGAAACCTTGAGGTTGTGTCATGTACACCACTTCCTCAAGATCACCATGTAAAAATGCCGTCTTGACATCCATTTTCTCATAGCAAGTACAAATCGAATGGAGACCAACTTCACAACCGGTGCAAAAATTTCAAGAAAGCCAATACCTTCCTTTTGGGAAAAGCCACTGGCAACTAACCTTGCCCTATATCTTTCAACTTTACCAATATCAATGCCTTTCTTGATGTTGTAAACCCATTTGCGTCCAACCGCCTTTCTTCCTTTCAGTAGCTCCACGAAATCCCATGTTTGGATTTTATGAAGAGCATGCATCTCCTCATCCATAGCTTGCTTCCAACTTCGAGAGTCATCATTTTCAATTGCTTCATTGAATGTGCTTGGCTCTCCATCTTTCATTATCAAGGCTCTCATTGTGATGGTATCCACACAATCCTTGAAGCGTGCTAGTAAACGCTTCTCACGCCTTGGACGGTTTTGTGATGGTGATGGTGCTTGATCCACTTGCTCATCCTAATCTTCCACTATAAAAATAAGCAGTTTTACCGACATTTTTTAGGGGCAGTTTTCTAAAACTGCCTGTAAATATGGCCTGCAAGTCCACGACCACGATTTGACTGGCTTTAGCTAAAGCCCGACACTTTTTTTTTTCTCCGCGCTAAATGCGAATAAGTTGACGCGGGCCTTCCTCCTCTGTGCCCTAAATCTCTCTCTCTCTCTCTCTTAACAAGTTTCTCCATGGTAGCCAGCATTGACGATAACGCTGAACATGAGAACCTAAACCGCTCTACAGTAAGCTTTCCCAACATTTCTCTTTTCTTCTCCTCTCCTCTCCTTTCATTTTGATCCCACTATCCACCCGTTCGCAAAAGCTAACTATAAAACTCTATCCCTTGCCTTCTCTAAAGCTAGGGTTTTCTTCTTTCTCAATCGGACCTGCAAAATCTCTGAGCTCTGAGATATATACTTAACTATTAGATTTGATCCCATTTTTTCTATCTATTAACTCTTGATCTATTTGCTCTCTCTTGATTTTTTTTTATTTTACTTTCCCTTTCGTTTTCTAATTTTTTGAGCTTGATATTTGATGCAAATTGGAACGATTATCGCTTAATCGGGAATTCTTATTCCCTTTCGTTGTTGATCTGAAAACCGAATGCTCTCCGATCGTTTGAGAGCGCCTCAGAGTGTCTGAGTTCTTCTCCAACTCAGATTTGAGAATCTAAATACTTTTTTGATCACCAAATTAGATCTGAACTCGATAATCTTCTCTTGATCTGCAAACACAACAGCTCCTTCATCAAACGAACAACTCCTCTCGATTGGAGTTAATCCGGCGAGCTTCTTCTCATGAACTGAGTTTGTATTAACTTTCGATCTCATTTGAAAAACGGAGGTACTCTTTTCTGATCTGATCCAAACGAGATGTTTTATCCTGATCCGGTCTGAGCAACTCATCCTCATTCAATCTACGACGAGTAGCTCATCTTCATCTGAGTAGCAACAACTCATACGCGCTCCTAGGTTCTTCAAAAAACTTAGGAATTCTCCAAACAACTGCAAAACTCATCCATCAAATCTCATACCTGAGTAATCCTTATCGTTCTCCAATCTGCGAGTATGAGTGTATCTGAGCATCTGATGCGAGCTTAGTTCACCTCATCTTAGCACTTTGAATCAGATCTGAGTTACTGCAAGATACTCCGATCAAATCTGATTTTTTTCTCTTTGTTTTCGATCTTCTCTGTAGATCTCAGATACTGCAACCATATACTCCAAACTGCACCTTCTGTTCCTTTATTCCTTAGCTTTCTCCACCATTTCAAACCCTCAATTAAACTTAGAAAACAAAATCTGATCTGTAATCTTACCTTCGAACCTATCTTCTTTCTTCCACCCAACCACCTGAACTCTTTCCTCCATTGTGGTCTTGAATTATTCTGCTAACTATTTCTTATCAATGAATTTTGATATTTAGAAAATCCTACTGTTATCTGTTTTTTCTATGAATTCTAAAATTAGTTTGATTTTTACTCTATGCGTGGACTTTGTTGGATACAGACGGGATATGAATCCACATTTATCTGTTGGATATGAATCTGCATTTATCTGTTTTCTCCAATTGGTTTGAGCATAATCCATCGATTATTATCCTGACGGAAATGTAAGATTTAAACACGATGAAGAAATATCTAACAGGCATTTACATGAAGAAATATAAGGTTGGCTGACTATTTATTATCTGTTTCAATAGTTTCAATACTAAGTGACAACGTAGGCTGGTCATTTGAATCCTAATTGTTTGTTTGATTTGCAGACAAAGCAACATGGATCACTTGGGATATCCTTGAATGTAATGTGATATGAGTCAAAGACAAATTCAACTTAGGACATTGAGGCAACATAGAGAGCCCAGGATTTTCAGTTTGGATGGTATGTGTACACAGATTCTCCTAGCAGTAGTTAGCAGCATCAAAATGACACTACTTTTGGATATCTAAGTTCTAAGTATAAAAGTTTTGAAGTTCGAGACAAGAGTGCTGATCATTGAGATGGTCTGAGATTCTTCGAAGTTTTGGATCTTCTCGACACGAAACATTGAGAGTATTTAGGTAAGCATGGAGCATATTTTGAAATAACTACTTTAGCTCTAGTAAATTATACTTTCCCTGATAATTTTTCATTCTCGCGAGAAGACTTCTTTATGCATCTGTTGTAATTTGCCGCTCTCTTCATGCTTATGTTAATGCGTGAAGAATTGATTTGTTGTACTTTGGTTTTCGAAGATTAATCACTATATGTGTATGATTAGAGTTACATATTGAACAATATTCTTCTGAACTTTTGGAGAGAGATTCTGTAGTTGAAGCATGTATTTTCTATATAAGCTCTCAATGTAAACTAGAAAGCTTAGTGAGTTTTAATCAAAAGGGTTTGATTGGTCTTAATCAAGGAACATAATTGTATGATTGTGATGTTCATGTCATGTTGGAGATGAAATCCTTCCTTAATCCTTATATGTATTTGATTATGATTTTTTTTTTTGGGTTTAATCAAAAGCGACGATTTTTGCCTGAGCACGAAGCTTGGGGAGGGAGATTTTGTGATGCTAAGGAAGAATTTTCCAGTTTGGGAGCTGATTCGCAGTAACCCAATGCTTATTAAGGCATCAGTTCATGAATGGAGCGACAACGAAGAGTTTGAGAGGGTCCATGGGGTGTGCTCCAACGTAGTGCAACAGCCCCCCATGGGGCGCGTGGCAGCACAATGCAGCTACCCCCATAGGGCACGCTAATTTTTTTTTAAAAAATTGATCACCTTTAGCGGCGGTTTTGTGACCGCCACTAAAAAGGACAATGGCGGTGGGAAAAAAACCTCCGATAAAACTGACGGGAAAGCTTTACCGACACCATTTTTAGCTGCGGTTTCTTAAAACGCCGCATTAACTTTTATTGGCAGTTTTTGACCGTCGCTAGAAGACATTTTTTGTAGTGTTCATTTTCTTCATCACTCTCACTTGTACTTTGCTCAATGGGAGTATCATTTTCCGAAATTGAATGTCCTGGTTCAATTTCAAAATGTTCAACCTTATGTTGATTTTCTTTAGTAGATTCATTTTCCATGTACTTGGCGAGAACCCGATACTCATCAAAGTGAACATCCCGACTAATTATAACTTTGCGGGAAACCAGATCCCACAAACGATAACCTTTAGCACCCTTGCCATAGCCAACAAAAACACACTTCTTTGACTTGGGGTCAAGCTTGTTTCACAAACAACTAGGAATTAGAGCATAGTCATCACAACAAAAAATTCTTAAATCCGAATAATCATAAGAAGTTTTGGACCATACCTGTAACGACCCACCCCACCTGACACAATATTGTCCGCTTTTGGCTCACCCGAATCAGACTTCCCAGGGGGTCACCCATCCTGGTACTACTCCCGCCCAAGCACGCTTAACTGTGGAGTTCTGATTGGGTTCATGGCAAACACGACTTTAAAAAGTGCTATGTCATAGTAGGGTGTGAATATACATATAAGTACATCACCTTCACCTACCCAGGCGATGTGGGATTGTCCAACCCGTAGCCTGCCAGCATCCGTAGCCTGTCAGTCCCTCCGGCCCGCCCACGAGACACCCGCCCACGTAGGTCATCACAATACTTGTGTATTTTCTCATGCAATGTTGCCAAAGGAGACTGGTTGATGAGATAACAAGCCACATTCACTGCCTCGGCCCATACCTCTTGGTCTAAGCCAGCATTGCTCAACATACATCGAGTAAGCTCCATCAACGTTCGGTTCATGCATTCAGCCACATCATTTTGTTGTGGAGTACAAACAATGGTGTTATGTACAATGATGCCTTCATCCTTGCAAAATCTCAATAACTCATTTTTCTTGTACTCCATGCCATTATCTGTCTGAATCACCTTAATACACCGCCCGGTTTGTTTTTCAACTTCGGCCTTGAAATGCTTAAATGTCATGAAAACCTCATCTTTGGATTTCAAGAATATGACCCACTTCTTCCTTGAAAAATTATCAATGAATGAAACAAAGTATAATGCACCTCCACATGATATAATTGGTGATAGGCCCCATATATCAGAATGATTGTAATCAAATATACCTTTACTTGTATGACTTTCGGCCTTGAAGTTTCTTGTATGGTACTTGTCATAAATACAAGGTTCACAAAATTCCTTCTCACCAATTTTCAACTTAGGAAGAAGATTCACAAAATCTCTTCATCAATATTTTCATCAATATTTTCATACCTTTTTCACTCATGTGACCAAGCCTCCTATGCCATAACCGAATTGGAAGCTCATCATCTTCGAGACTACATTTGCATCATCTACCACCGTACTTCCAAGTAACTTGTATAAGTTACCAACCTGGATGCCTTTCATGACAACCAAAGCACCTTTAGAAACCTTGAGAACTCTACCTTGCCCGGTGAATTTGTAGCCACCCGAATCTAATTCAGAAAGTGATAGTAAACTTTTCTTTAATTTTGGCACGTGCCTCACATTTTCAAGTGTCCTCACTATCCCATCAAACATCCTTAATTGTATGGTTCCAACACCAACCATCTTACTAGTTGAGTTATTACCCATTAAAACGGTACCACCTTCACACGACTTATATGTACTAAACCATGACCGATGAGGGCACATATGATAAATAACACCACTATTAAGGATCCAATCTTGGTAAAATGTAGCATTGGATTTAGCCATGTATACTCATCTTCCATAAATCCGAATTCTTCCACTTGGTTAGCTTCATTCCTGGCTTCAACATTTTGCCTTTCCTTATTTGCTTCTTTGATCACATTTGAATCCTTCTTAGGATTCTTTCTAAGCCAACAATCCTTCTTCATGTGTCCCCTTTTACCACAACTCCAACACGCATCTTTGTCAACACGGTTTCTTGATTTTGATCGAGCCTTGGACTTGCTTCTTGAAGTGCCACTTGATGAGCTATCACGCTCATTTGACCGACCTCTAGTTACAAGAGCTTCCACCCTTGCCTCATCCAAACTCCCTAAAGATGCCTTTTTCCGGAGTTCATCGGCAAGTAAAGCACTACACACATCATCCAAGCAAAGAGAATCATCTTTGCTACAACTAAAAGTTGTAGCCAAGTTGTCATAACTTTTCGGCAATGTACATAGCAATGTCACCGCCTTGTCTTCCTCTTCCATCCTCACATCAATACTTTCTAGTTGACAAACAATGTTGTTGAAAGTGTTCAAGTCTTCTGAAACTTTTGTACCTTTCAACATCCTCAAAGAGTACAACCTTCTCTTCAAGAAAATATGATTAGTAAGAGACTTGGTTTGGTACAAACTTTCTAACTTTGCCTATACACCAGTGGCCGTTTTCTCACCAACAATATTAAATAATATTTCATCTACTAGACATAAGCGAATAGTAGACAATGCCTTCATATCCAACTCTTCCCATGTGTCTTTCGTCACGGATTCTAGCTTCTTGTCTTTTCCATGTAGTGCTTTATATTGTCCTTGTTGAACTAGCAAGTCATGAACCTTTAATTTCCATAACTCAAAATTCTTTCGGCCATCAAACTTCTCCACCTCAAACCAACTACTTGCCATTTTTTGCAAATTTTCACACAGTCAATTTCACAAACATCTTGCACAGAAAAAACCCGGAATCTCTGATACCACTTGCAGCGTCAATACCCGACACTAATAATCCGGTCACCAGAATACTAACACCGCAAACAACAATGAGTGATTCCGGAAAACCCACGGAAATGCCCCAATATGTGTATGCAAAGAAATCAAGTAATATTGAAAGTTTAAAGAAACTAAACAAACCACAAGACAACCAATTTACGTGGTTCACCACTAAGGGCTACGTCCATGGGCAATCCTGCAAGCAAATCCACTATCAATGATGAAGAAAAACAAGAATGGAGTACAAACCCTTACCTCTCCAACAATTGGGTTAAAACCCACCTCCTACACCTTCTGTAGCAAAAAACCCAACAGTCACAACCAAAAACTGGGAATTTAATAGGGAAAATCCTAAAGGAGTTGAGATGTAACTCTCACCCTTTAAACATGGGAGTGGCAGTCAGATATCAAAGAAAATAACATCCAAGATAAATAATTCGACAAAAAGGCATTTCCATATGACAATTACATGTATTGCAGCGGAAAATTACAAAATAAAGTTCTAGGTTAAAATCAGATTTCCAGTAAAACTTATATCCAAAAAGAATACTAACGTCCAAAATATCATTTACAATATTACAATCAACTACTCCTTGTAGACACCCCAATTTGCACTGAAGTGTAATTCTCTGTGTTTTGCAGCTCCCAGAAGGCTTGGCTTGAGAATCGGCAACTCCTGAATCACCTCTTATTCCCTTTATCATTGTGTGTAAAATTCTTCAAAAAATCTGAAAAATCATCAAAATGACCTTTTTACCCCCAACTCTTTTTTTGATCAAAAGTGATAATTTTTGAAAGTCAAAACAACTTTTCAACTTCAGATTCGATTTCTACATGTCACAAGCTTCGAAACGACTGTAAAATCGTTAAAATCCAAGTTCGGAAGGTCGATGGGCATTTTGGTAATTTTAAGTTTTTGCCACGTGGCCATGATGGTGAGGTGAGATGACGAGGAATCTCGTCACGCATGCACAAAAATCTCTCTTTCCTGTCTCTCTTTCTTTCCTTTCTCCTTTCATTCCTTTCTCTCTCGCCTTTCCTTTCTCCTTTCTTTCCTTTCTCCTTCCCTTCCTTTTCTCTCTTTCTTTCCTTTCTCCTTCCCTTCCTTTCCCTCTTCCCTTTCCTTTCTCTCTCTTTCCCCCCTCTTCTATTTAAGAATGCAAGGGACGAATTGAGAAAAAAAAGAAGAAGCTCTTCCTCTTCCACCCACAGCCACCATCTTCCTCTTCCACCCGCAACCACCTTCACCACCGTCACCACCACCTGCAAATCCCACCCGAAACCAATTCTCTTCCTCCGTCACCACCACTTGCAAGGTGTGGAGGTGAGAAGGGCTTTAGGGGATGGCGGGTCTGCAGTTAACCTTATCCCTCTGAAGATTCTGGAGGCAATTGGTGTGTCTGGCAAATGCATCATCCCCAGTAAAATTCAGATTCTGGGTTTTGATACCCAGTGGCAGCAAACAATGGGATACATTTCTCTCAACCTCCGTGAAGGTCCCTTCAGATTCCCCACTATTTTTCATGTCATTGATGACAAGGCGGCATTCCATGTGCTCTTGAGCAGACCATGGATACACAGGGCGAAAGCAGTCCCTTCCACCTATCATCAATGTTTGAAGGGAATTTGGAGCGGAAAGCTTGTCCGTGTGGTTGCGGTACCATTTCCCTTTGATGAATCAGAAACACATTTTGCTGAGGCAAACCATTATGATGAGTTTGCTCCAGATGGAGAATGACGTGTTGCTAAGCCTCAGGAGACTCTTCTACCTTTGTGGGCCACTCTAGAGCCTACTCGTCCGGAACCACCTCCCTCAGCTTCATCATCTTCAAGACCATCCTCTTCAAGACCGAAACCATCAGCACCAACTCCTTTGGAAGGCTCTCGTCCTTCGAAGACTCAATGTATAAGGGTAGTCCTTCCAGACGGAAGATATGTCTACCATTTATAGCAATCACAGGGGGCTACATTTGCTGATGTCTTGCAGTGCGCCCCTGATGAGGAAACGCCTGAAGTTCCCGAATCCAAAATTGAACTAGCCTCGGAACACTTGCAAGATGGTATTCAGGCTGTTCAGGAAGAGTTAACTACGGTTGATCTAGGAGAAGATCCAATCGCCAACAAACCGGTACAAATCTCTTCTTCCCTCGAGCCAGACCAGAAGGAGGCCCTCATAGCACTCCTCTCTCAGTACCAAGACGTCTTTGTATGGAGCTACAAAGACATGCCAGGCCTTGATCCAGCACGGGTGACTCACAGGCTCCACATTTTCCCTGAGATGCACCCTGTCAAACAAGCATCTAGGACGTTCAAGCCGGACATCGAATTGCAGATCAAGGCTAAAGTTGAGAAACGCCTACAAGTAGGCTTCATCAAACCTATCCAGCATCCTTCTTGGCTGTCCAACATAGTCCCTGTAAGGAAGAAGAATGGACAGATTAGATGCTGTGTAGATTTCAGAGATCTCAATAAAGCCTGTCCAAAGGACGATTTCCCTTTGCCTAAAATGGATATACTGATTGACTCGGCAACAGGGAATGAGATGTTCTCGTTCGTAAATGGATTCTCAGGGTACAACCAGATCCACATGGACCCAAGGGATGCCGAGAAGACCGCTTTCCGAACTCCCTTGGGCAACTTCTACTACACAGTCATGCCATTTGGCCTCAAAAACACTGGAGCAACTTCCCAAAGGGCAATGACTGCAATCTTCCACGACATGATACACGGGGAAGTAGAGGATTACGTGGATGATCTGATTATCAAGTCAATCAAGAAAGAAGATCATCTTGCTGTCTTGGAGAGAGTATTTCAGAGGTGCCGAATGTATAAACTCAAGATGAATCCCTCGAAGTGTGCCTTTGGGGTTTCCTCCGAGCAATTCTTGGGGTTTATAGTCCATAGGCACGGGATAGACTTGGATCCCACCAAGGCCAAGGCAGTCATTAATCTGACTCCTCCCACAACTTAGAAGAAGCGCGGGTATCATACATCCGGAGGTTCATACCCGGATTGTCCGCCCACTTGGTTCCTCTTATGCCACTTTTCAAGAAGAAAACCCCTTTCAGCTGGAAGGAAGAGCAGCAACAAGCATTCAAGGATGTCAAATGAGTGCTTGCCCATCTACACACCATGATGGCTTCAATTCAAGGGAAGCCTCTACGGTTATACATAGCCTTCACAGAGCGAGCTATAGGAGGTCTACTTGCTCATGAAGATGAGCAAGGCTTTGAGAGGCCTGTCTACTACATCAGCAGACTTCTGCAGGGGGCTGAGATCAGATATTCCAGGATAGACAAGTTCTGTCTTGCCTTGGTCCACATGGTGAACAAGCTGAAGCACTACTTACATTCACACGTTATTCACCTGGTGACCAGGAGTGGCCCTGTGAAATATCTCCTTTCTCAGCCCATTCTGTATGGAAGGCATATCAAATGGCTACTCCAGCTAGTCCAATTTGAGTTAGTGTGCAAAACGCCAAGGGCCATCAAGGGACAAGCAGTTGCTGATTTACTTGCTGCCTTCTCCGACCGCGAAAAAGAGGAAAATGAGTTTATTAATGAAGTAGTTGCAGTTTCGGAGGAAGAATGACAGATGAGGTTCAATGGAGCTTCCAATGCACAAGGTGGTGGAGCAGGAATCGAGTTAGTCGCCCCTAGTGGAGAGCAGTTTTCCTTCTCCTTCAAGCTGGACTTCCCCTGTACAAACAACAAGGTGGAGTATGAAGCCTTATTGCTGGGCCTTTCTCTTGCACGTCAGCTGAACGTTCAGAATATTTGTATCTCGGGGGACTCTTCCTTGATCATCTCTCAAGTTAATGAAGAATTCGCAGTTTGGGAACCAGACCTAGTTTCCTATCGAACGGCCATACAAGCCATTCTTTGAAGATTCTCTCGTTATTCTCTGACTCACACTATAAGGAGCAAGAACAAGTATGCGGATGCCTTGGCCAATTTGGGAAGCAGACTGCGACTCGATTTCGAGACAACTACCTTGGAAGTCATCCGAAGAACTGTTCCCTCTACTCAGCTTCTGCAAGAAGAGGATGAACCCATTCTGGAAGGAGACTGGAGATATCAGATCATTCGCGACCTGGAAAATCTTCCTCACCAGACTCCCACTACTCCTTTCAAAATTCTAGTGAACTTCAGCAGACAAGGAAAAGTTCTCTATTACAAAGGAGTTAGTGGCGCTCTCTTTAAATGTATTGGGCCGGAGGAAGCTAAAGAGAAAATGCAGACCATGCATGATGACACCTGTGGACTCCCGGACTCTATAGCCCTCTACAGAAGACTTCAGAGATCAGGACTTTACTGGCCTTCCCTAGCGTTTGAAGCTGCTAGGCTGCAGCTTGCTTGTTCCAAGTGCCAAGAACAACCTGATTCTGCAGAAGCCTTCCCCGTCCATGAGTTTACAGATTGGAGGGAGCCCTACATCAAATTCTTGCGAGACAGCATCTTGCCCACGGACAGATTTGAGGCTCTCTAACTTAAACGGAAGATTCTTCGTTTCTACATAGACGAAGGAGAGCTGTTCTGGAGGAGTTTCAGTGAAGCCCCTCTGCGTTGCTTGGGTACCCGGGAGATCTTAATTGTCCTTCGAGAAGTCCACAACGGCACATCTGGACCACATCAAGGACAGAAGAAGCTGTACAAGCAACTCCAAGACATAGGTTATTATTGGCCTACCATGGAAGCAGATGCAGCAGCCTTTGTGAAAAAATGCGTGCAATGCCAGATTCAGGATGGCATCCCCCATATTTGAAGGAGATGCAATCCATCATCACTCCATGGCCCTTTAATACTTGGGGTCTAGATTTGATAGGACCCATCAACCCTAGGAGTCGGCGTGGGCATTCAAGGATTTTGGTATCCACAGAATACTTCATAAAATGGGTAGAAGTTGTTTCTCTGAGAAGAGCCAACGGAGCCTCTGTGGCACAATTCATCAAGGAGAACATTGTCCTCCGCTTTGGTCCACCTCAAAGAATCATCACGGACAATGGGACTTCCTTCATCAACAGGCCAGTCAGAGAAATTTTTGTGCACTACCGGATCATCCACCACAAGGCTACTCCCTATTTCCCTCAGGGGAATGGTCAAGCTGAGGCCACCAACAAGACGCTGATCAGAATCTTGAGCAAAATGGTTTATGATCAACCTACAAGGTGGAATGAATATTTACCTCAAGCCTTGTGGGCACACGGGGTGAGTAAGCATAGAGCTACAAATGTCACTCCCTTCTCCCTTGTAGTCGGAGCAAAAGCACTTCTCCCGGTGGAGCTACAGGTTGCCTCTGCAAGGATCTTACGTGACAGTAATGTAGAGTTCAATTTCAGAGATTTTGCCATCTTACGAGCTCAGGAGTTGGACAATTTAGACGAGCGAAGGCAGAAAGCTTTAGAAAGCAACCCACACTACCATCAAATCATTGCCAAGGACTACAACAAGTTGGTCAAGAGAAGGAGTTTTCAAGTTGGTGAACTAGTCCTACGAGCCACTTGGTATGCTAGGAGCACGGCGGTCAAACCCAAGTTCGCTCCCAAGTGGGAAGGTCCCTTCGAGGTCATCACAGCTCAAGCCTCGGTGTACTACAAGATTAGCCTGTTGGAAGAAAACACAACTCCAGAAGTTATAAATGGAAAATGGCTAAGAAAATATTTTTATTAATGAAAAGCCTTGTTTCTATACAAAAAATCTTTCATTACAAAGAATACAAGAGTACAACAAAATTACAATCAAGGAGTCCCAGTCAGTTGAGATTCGGTTATGCCTTCGAAGGCTCCTTCGAGCAGTCCAAGCCGAGATGCACTGGGAATAGGGAGTGAAGCCCTCATCAGAGCAGCCTGTATCTCTGTAAACTTGGCTTGCTCCTCTGCTACAACTCGTGCCGCCACTTCTATGTCTTGCTGAAAGTGCAGTCGTGCCTCTACAACTTTTTTCCTCAGCTCCGCAATATTTTGCTCGACTTGTTGCACATCAGCTTTGCACCGCTCGAAGGCACCCTGGCACTTTTTCATCTCTTCCTCCTGGGATGCAGCGCTATCGTCCAAGGCCTTGATCTTACTACATTTCTGCACTTTGGTTTTCAGCTGTTCCAGCCAGTTGACCAGCCACGAGAGCTCAAACTTCATGGTCTGCAAGCTCTCCACTGTCCTTCCCCAGACAACTAGGTCTTGCTCGGTTATGCTGTGTAAGGTCCTTCGGCTCATGATCTCAAGAAGCCTGCACAACTCGGCATAACCGAATTGTTTAAACCTGGGTGTTAGTCGTGCTGCCTCAGGTACCACCTCTCCGTATGTCGCCCTGATCAGACCCATCCAATATTTTCTTTCAACATCCTCCGGGTCTTCTATAGGATCAGGGAAAACTCCCTTCTCTTCTCAAAGGATGGAATGGCGAAACTTCCCCACTTGCGCTTCAAACCGATGATAGGGGTAAGAGATGGGCTACCTGAGATCCCTACAGCTGCTTAGGAAGGTACTGTAAGGAGGGAAGGGTCGGCTGCGACCTCTGATTCCTTTGAAGGAATGGCCTCTGCTACTACAATTTTCTCTGCAATGGCCGATGGTGCAGCAGGTACAGTCACTGGAACAACTATAGGAGCAGTAGGGTCCGGAGAAGAAGCCGTTTTCGTCTGTACACTAGGGTACTCCACCGGAATTGCCTGCTTCCTGGAAGAAACTTCTTCTTCCTCGCCAGCAGCAGCAGCATCCTCCGCTTCCTTAGGCACAGGAGGAGCTAGCGCACCAACGCTCCCAGCTCCCTCTCTAATATTTGAGGGTACATGGGAGATTATCTCTTCATCATCCTGCACACAACAAGTGTTAGCCAGCAGCATGGTGAAGGACTGAGAGAAATTCAGAAAGAGAATAAAGACTTACTGAGACTGTGTATACCACAGTCAGAGGATCCACCTGAAGAATCGCCTCGTCCGCGGCTTCACCTTGATCCGGAGCACTGCCAGATGTTATGGATGGGGGAGCAGGACTTCTGGTCGCCCCTGGGCTTTCCCTCTCGGGTTCCACCCCCAGGGGAGCCTTACCAAGATCCCTCTGAGACGGCAAGGCTGGTGGGATAAAGAGAGGCACTCTGCCCCCGACTCTTTCCCCCTTTGCTGCAACTGTTGCAAACGAGTAAAAATCAGAAAAATACTTGGAGAAAACATACATCAAGGAGAGGAAAGACACTTACCCGAGGAAGAGCCAGCGAAAAATGAGGTAGGACCTCTGGAACTCCCTAAGGGTGGAGGTACCCTGCTCACAGAGGCTCCAAGCACAGCTCCCTCTTGCGAGATCATTGCTGGCACTCTTGAACTATGCCCTTCCTGCCTGGGTGGCTGGGGTGGAGGAGAAGGGATGGAAGAGTCACTGATTTCCATTCCCTCGGCATCGGTCATCTGTTACAACAAAGGAAAACAGGTCAGACGAGGTCAACGTCAAGATCAAACATAAAGTTTTATACTTACCCTTAGAGTTCTGGCAGCAGTGAGTTTTAGCCTGGACCTGGTTCCCAGGACAAGAGGCTCTACCACTGGGCTCGGCGGAGCTATGGTACGAACCCCAATAACACCAGTGGGCAGTCTATCGAAGACAATAGGTTCCGGGGGCCGAGGGACCATTCCTGGCCTCGGAGGAAGCCTAGGTACCCTCGCGTTTCTCGGCCTCTGAGGAAGAAGGTTGCCTATCAGAATATGGTCTTCATCAATTTCAGCTTCCTCTGTTTCTTCCTCCGCAGAAGCCTCTTCAGGCTGAGTCGCTGGTGCCTTCTCAGAAGCTTCACTAACCGGAAGATCATCACCACATTGCCTCCAATAATAGACATCCTGGATCACAATGTGACTAGGAAGCTCATAAATAACGGGGTGACCATCCCCAGTCTGCAAGGTGTGATTCTTGTTCACCTTCCTCAGCCTCTACTCCTTTGGTCCTCTGAAATCCAGCTGCGAGGGGACAACACTTTCTCTACAAAACATGTCCAAGGTATTCAGTGCCTTGTACCAGTAGTTCGTCCACCAGGAGGTCACCTTGCCTAGCCTCTCGGGTGCTACCGGAGTGGCCTTGACATCCTTGTCCATACCTTGGTAGCCAACCTCACGAATGAATCTCACTCCAGCAAGATCCGCCACCTCAGATGAAGCAAGCTTGAACTTCACATGTCGCGTGGGAGCGAGCTGATCGAACCCGAACTGTCGGAGGACATGTTGCAGATTGTATACGGGGTAGCTACTCCCGTATTCTCGAACGAGGATAATCAAGTAGCCCGGGTGTAGAATCACCAAGAACGTTCTCTCTTCTGGTGATAGTTGGAGCCAGGCGTCGGTATTTTTCTCAGTTTCCGTCGACACCATAACCCCAAAAGGCTGCAGCAAGTGAAAGCCTCCCTTGCAATATGGACGGTACTCAAATTCTGCCAAGATATCCATCACCTAGCGCAAGCGGATGTTGTACTTCGGAAGACATCCGGACCACATCAACGCCCGCGGGGCAACATCCAGATCCATGGTCATCAACTGTTGCTCCACTTCTGAGAAATCCTGGGGAGCATACCGGGGGTATCTCTCCCACAGGAAATGCAGGAGGAATTTCGCATCCAGCAGGGTCTCCACGATTCTTTCCC
>JAUPMG010027014.1:0-14861 GCA_031762675.1 Pachysandra terminalis | reverse complement strand
ACTAACTAATCTACTTTGTAGTACAACCCGTCTTCCCTAGGCATGGCCTATCAAATCCTATCATACTCATCATGTCAATAGGCACTATTGCATAATTAGCGTTCCTATAATCACAGAAAATATGAACACTTTGAGTTCAATCCTAACAAAACTATTGGCCAATCATTCTATTAGGCTTGAGTATTAAACATTAAATTCAGATTTCTATAAATCCCCTTAATCATGTAATCATTAAACAATGAATTAAAAAAAACCTAAAAACCCATGAAATTAAACCATAATTGAAAAGGTAGAGTTTACATCAATACTCCACAAGGGAGTTTAGCTGCTCATGGATGGAATGATCTTCACAGGGATGTAGACGTTCATCTCCACGAATTGCATGTGCTCCAGCAAGCGAGAAAAATGAAAAACACGAAGATCAGTACGAAGAACAGAGATTCCTCACAAATCCTAATTCAAATCAAACTCCAATTCGGTTTATAATCATCTATACGACCCACACATAGTTTTATATTACGTGTTTTCCTATCTAAAAGTTATCTAAAAGAATTCAGAAGACAATCACAATCAGACTCAAACTCCAGACTACACACGGAACTGCTGCTATAACGTGTACGCTCGATCGCACCGCAGATGCGATGGATCCCATATCTGCTCTCGATTGCAGTACGATCGATCCTTGTGCGATCGATCGACTGTATAATTCTGGGCTTTCTTCTGGCTAAATTTTTGACTTGATCCTTGGGGTTTCACTTGGGCTTCTACCGTGGGTTTCCTCCTTAGGATTCAAGGTGTAATTGGGCTTGGATTTGGGCTTTGATCACCTCCTCTTATGCTCGTTGAAGTATAATCCACTTGAAGCCTTAATTGACTTGATTTAGGCCATATCTCCCTCATCCTTATCATACCTGCAAAACAGTAAATTCGCATTAATTTATTCACATTAACATACCTCTAAGACTAACAAATAGCAGTAATAAGCCCAAGAGTGCAAGTGTTACACACTTATCAAGTTATATGATGTTAAATCTGGTTATTCCCCAGTATACTAGTAGAGCATTGGTAATTATTTTCAGACTGTTCAACACAGGTAAGTGTTAACTCTTCTCTCTTCATATCTTATTCCTCTAATACTTCCACTGCATGTATATACTGGATTGTGTTTCTGGGTAGATGCCCAAGTATTGTGGATTTACTCGCGAGCTTTCTAGCTCACCCTTTTTGGGGACTATGTTTTTCAGGTTATGCTGCACACTCTATTTGACATAAGGATGGATTGGGATAAGATGCTCCCGCACACACTTTTGTACAGGATGGGCTAGGTAATTACTGAACTTAATTTCTGTTTACTTTAGCTCATGTTTACTTACTTGTTTGCCACCTCTTGGTGAGGGGGTGAGAGTTACGTCGCCAGATTCTCTAGGTGACCCCTAAGGGGTACACCCTAGAATCGGGTCATGATAATAAGTAAAGGAGAGGATCTTGCCAAGTGGAGAGCTAAGATCCTTTCTTAAAAGCTTGAGACCTGAGTAGGGGAAATCAGTTTTGTTTAAACCAAAACTCTAACCACCCTTGCCTTTTGTTGTACATGACCAAAAAAGAACAAGAAAAATAAGAGGAATAGGAGAAAGAGAAGAAGAAGATGGACAGGGGAGGACCACATGACCCAAATCTATAAGTGGGTGAAAACCATGTTTTATTATCCCCATGAAATATGAATTTGGTTTAAGAACTGGTTAAGATTATATATTTTTATCATTGCATGTGCTCGTCTTTGTAGCTATGAAATCAGCATATGTGATTGTGTTTTGACAACCGAATATGTAGCAACTGGTGATATGAACTAGTTAAATATCTTTTATAAAAATCAAGTTTTCTTGAACGTTTTGCGGTGTGCGAGAATCATATATGTCACGCCTCGAATCCGAGATATGTAATCTCAAGGATATCCAAGGAGTGACCTTCGGATCCAACCCATGGATTCGGCCAAACCATAATATCATTCCATATGGTCCATCAGAGATAACTAACAACAGCGGAAGTCTTAATATAAGGAACCAAAAATTCAAAATACAATAACCAACAAAAAAAACATAACAATCAAGCCTTATAGGGTCCATTACAACTTTCCAAAACTAAATAAACAGAAACTGAAAGTAGTAAACAACCACATGCTTCAATCCAATGTCGACCTCATCCGAGTCTAAATCCATCCAATCAGTATTGCAGGTAACCTGTTGCACGTAGGCGTGAGCTTTGGAGGCTCAATAGGAATTTGAGGACTATGCCTCTTCCCATTAACATAAAAAACAACACTTAACTCACTCCATGCAAACCCGTACATTAAAACATGCTTACAATCTCATACTCATAATGATAAACAACAACCAATCTCATATTCTTAATCATGATAAACAATACCTATCTCAAACTCACAACAATAATAACCAGCCACCTTTCTCATACAACACCTACAAGTGAAACATGAATATGCACATGAGTCAAGCATAATGATGCTAATGGCATACACACACGAAATGGTAATGAGGATGAATGTACATGATGAATAATGCTAATGATGAAGTGAAGTGAATGCAAGTGCAAGGTGTTAGGAATAGCCTAATCATTATAACCAAACTCACATCTCCTTTGGGAATTCTACTCAAGGCATGTGACAACACACACAAGACCATTTCCTTTCACGGGATGCCACCCAAAGGTAGGAAAACATCATAAATATTTCCTTTCAAGGGGTTATTGCCCAAAGGTAGGAACTACCATTACACATTCTTTTAGGGAATTATTACCCAAAGGTAGGAGATACCATAAAACATTTCCTTTCAGGGAATTATTACCCAAAGGTAAGAACTACCATTACACATTTTCTTTCAGGGGATCATACCCAAAGGTAGGAAAACACCCTAACACATACAAATATACACAAATACTCATTAGATTCTCCTATCTTGGGAGTTCTGGAACTCAAATAGTGATCACTCTAGGATCACACCCAAAACATGCATATCAAATGCCTTGGCCACACAGGGACCTCACACACAACACATGCACAACTTATGCATTACATATCCACATGATTCTTGCTTGCTCACTCCTAAGTGTAGGAGTTCGAAGAAATATAATTCTCGAGAGTCCGAGGTCGAACCACAGAGAGCACAAAATTCAAGGCAAAAGATTGTTGAGAATAATTATAATAGTGGAAAATTACTGGCAATTAAAAGGAATAATTAAGGGATAAATAAAAGTAAATAAAAGGGATTAAAATTAATGGTAAGAATGCACAGGCATCGGGGAAGTTCCTTGAACCGGTATGAAATTCATTGTAACTCGGATAAATTATATGCTTGATTGCCATGAAGACCTTTGATTCGGTTGAACTAAAATAATTCAGGAACACTTCGTAACTGTGGTTCACGACGTGACTAGATTACTATTAGAGAAACACATTCAATTTAATTCTAGATTCCCATTAGAAACCATGATAAATTCTTCTTAATGATGAGAAAAACATGATTGAACTCATAAAAAGAATGAAGAATTCATACATCACAAGGAATCAAAATAGATTAACAATCAAAACATAATTTCATTAAAATAAAGAATTACAATAAATATCCATACCAATTACAAGGGACTTCACCTCTAGCATTTGCAAGTGATTAGGCTTCCATGGAAGAAGAAAATTACAGAAAAATAAAGAGAAAATTACAAAAGAAAAAGAGAAGAGATGGGATTGAAGCTTTGTGAAGCTCTTCAATTTATAGAATTTCAGAACCAAGAGTTGCCTCCATCAGACTAGACGATCTGGACCATCCAATTCTTGCCAAAAACTCAGCTCTTCTTCAAAAACCGCACGATAAACTTTGTTGCTAATTTTGGCTGCTTTCTTCATCTTTCCAAATTCTGTTTTTGGCTCTTTGCTTTGTTGCTAGTTTAGATCATTCCTTTTTGGTTTGTTCCTCTTGATCACATGAATAGCACCTTCCAAAACTTTCTCTTTGTAATTTCTCTTCACATCAAAACACACGACCACCTTCTATGTTGCCCCTTTCTCCTTGATCACCACCTAAAACAATTCGTTCCTTTGATTCTTTCCAATTCTGGTTGCCTTCCAATTTAGCCAATTTGATTTCCTAATTCAGATCTAGTTGCTACCTTCCAAACGCAAATCAGCTTTGCTAATTTAGTTTCTAATTCAGTTGATGAAGATTTCTTCAAACGCACGAGCAACGGCTCCTTCTGAATTCAGTTCATGCCAAGAACAGAACGAACCAGTCCTATTGGGCTGAACTGAGCTTTGGCGGGTCAGCTTTGGTCAGATCTGTTGACTAATTTGATTTGGACCAGCTTGGTTGGATCGGGTCTTGATCTTGGTCGGCTTCTCCTTGGTCGGGTCAGATTCCATTTCTGGTTCTGATTTCTTTTGAGCTAAATCCGACCCGCCTGATCTGATCTGACCCGTCTAATCTGACTCGATCTGGGTCTGAATTCCCTGGACCAGAACTTGTCTCCAAAAATTGTCTCTGCATCAATAAATTAGGCATACTTAAGACAATTAAAATATAATGCAATAAAAAATAGAATTGGTAAATTCTAGGTAAAATGAAGAGTTTTAATGTGAGAAAATAGCAGATAAGTCATGTACTTAAGGGCTTAATATGTGGTATTTCATGACTTATCACTTTTATATCTCAAATACAACCATTTCTCAGATAACCAGTACTATATACTTCTCATAGATTATAACACCCAAAATTATTTCACAGCATACTGCAAACCAAGGCAAAATACCCACTTTATGTCACAAATTATTACACACACATTTCTATGAAAATCTAACACCACACGCAACCTCAAAAGGACGAAACACAACTTCCCCCAAATATTTACACTCATTGGGCTTCGATCCCAATTTTCGTTCGACTCCTAAGTGGGTCGAACCTCTTTGGTCCCCCCTTCGGTCTCCCCCAACTTCCGGTCCCTTTTCCAGAGAATTTCCCCACTTTTTTTGGGTTTTCGGTCCCTCGCTCGGTCTCGCCTAAACTGGGCCGAAATCTTCGGTCCATGCCAGGGTCGACCCTTAACTGAGCCGAAGCTCGGATCTTCCCCAGAAAATCAACAAATTTATATTTTATTCACATTTCTTACATTATAACATGAAAACATTGACAAACATTCACAACATTGATTTCATATTAATTCCACCATTTTCAATCATATCACACATCAAAGCATACACATACCTATATTAGACTAGATATTAGGTCAAAATTCATTAAATCTTCATCATATAAACCTTCACATCAGTACATTCAAATCCCACACATATTTATTGTCACATACTAAACCTGAAAATCTCAATGTAGTGCCCAAATTTAAGGTGTAACTCTCACCCCATATTATTAAGATAATTTATAAAATAAAGTTTTGGAAAATAATATTATTATGAATAATATTCAATCAAAACAATCTTCAATCAGAAAGCAGCGGAATTAAAATATAACTTTAAGTCTCATGCTTCAATAAAAAACCCTATTAAACTATTCAAATCTGGTCCTAATGATAATAACACTTTAAAAACATGAATCCAACTAATCCTATTACAAATTCTATTGAAATCATCAAACAATAATCTAAATATAATTAAGGTCTTCTTCATCTTCTTGTCCTCCATCTTGATCCTTATAGTCATGCTGTCCATCATCTATAGGTCCTGAAATATGTTGCTTTGACAGCGTAAGCTACCCTTTGCTTAGTAAATAAATGAATATAAACTATATTTAAGATTGAAGTAGGGACAATGCCACTCTCCAATGATAATCCATAGACAAAAACATAAGTTAGAATCATGCATATAATGATATAAAGTGTCAGGTAATGTAATATGAGTGCTGGTTTAGTTATTAATGAATGAATGCATTTTGTGCACCTAAACAGATATAATCAACACATGTGATCTACCACAATCATATGATATGCAAGTATGCATGTTGTTTGGCATTCTGTATGTTCCACACCCGATCTTAATCCAATACCCAAGATGTCCCACTAATGTGAATTCCATCCCCTTAATACAGGGCTGTGATAAATGAATTATTCTATGTGCGCATCATAGTTTCTAGGGGCTCCGACCTAGAGGACACAATTTCCTCACTTATTTTCGATCATAGGGATAATCCCAAGGCCTCACTAATGTGAACTTTTCTTTGTGAACCATACATTAGCCGATCTACTAATAGAATTTCACTCTTATGGTTCAGACATTGGGACTCACCAATGTGAACTTTCTCTTACTATCAGCTTACCAAAAGTCTCTTGGGATACCCAAACAAGGCTTATCCCTCACCTTGTGCGTTAACAAAAATTGGTCTATTGGGATAGCTAGTCTCTCAACACATGCAAATAGTCCATCCAGGACTTCCTCACAAATATTATGATTTTCAGATCATAACAACACTTATTATAGCCATAAACTCCAGAAATATGAAGTTATAGAGGTCAAGTCAAAGCATTAGACCAATACAAGGTTATCATGCTAAAATAGGCATATGTTGTGCAAGTGTAGAGAACCATGCACATTAACAAATCAAACAAGTTGTGTACAAGAGAAAGTGTATTTTGAGATATAAAACATGATTATAATGAGTTCCAATGCCATAGTAATATATGTTGTAACCAGGCTGCTGATTTCTTAGCTTCTTATTATGTTGTAATAGATGTATTATCTATTTATACCCAGGATAGCTTGCCTAATGGCTTGTTAAGCATCATTGCCAATGATGCTAGTGGGAAGCTATACCTTAGGATGTAAACACCCCCTACACTTTCTCTTTTCTTCCTTTTTATTTATATTACTTAACTTTCCAAAAAAAAAATATATATGTCAAAATTCACCTGATAGGCAAACATAGCCAATCTTCCACAATAGGTCATAAATTCAAGATATTCAATATTATGCAATTCCAACTCCATATATGATCTAATTAGGATATTATAAACATGCTTGCAAAATATCGAATCAATCGGACAACTTTCATTTTTGATGGTTTACCCTGACCCTTCCGTGAGGCTGCCGATCTAGCATGTGCTGGTGGGATCGGCACACACGGTATACCGGCCCCCCCATGGCCCACTAAACAGTAACCACAAAAACAAAGCTCGGAGGGGATCGATAGGGTGATAGGTTCAAGGATTCTTAATTGGTATTTTGAACACACACACATATCATTAAGGTTGGTCTACTTACTCTACTACCCCCAGTTGGTCAAGTCAAATTACCATATTACCCTTTAATAATAAAAAAATTTAGGATCTTACACAACACCAGTGAGACATCTCTTTGTTTCTCATCAGCCACCTTGTTCAATGTCTGCTACTCTCAGGCTTAACTGCTCTCCAACCTGCTTGTACACTCACGAGCGTTGGAATTTTTCCCATTGCTCATCAACCACCTTGTTTAATATCTATTACTCTTAGCACAGATAGCCTCTCATTGTCCTACAAAGCTATTCCTAGTCCCAGTTACTCTCCAACTTGCTCATACATCCATGGCCATTGGACCCAGTCCTGTGTGTGGATACAGTGAGTTTTGAGGGCCATCCCTAAGAATGGAAACACTGTATCCTCTAAAAAGGAAGAAGATCGATTTGGAGTGACCAACAAAATTAAGGAGATTTGGGAAACCTTTATTTAGAAAGCTTACATTTATGTTATTTTCAAATAAGGTAGTATTAGTCTTCTTTCTAGATTGGACAAGTTTTTGGTTATGCCGTGGGAAGGTGTTAGGCACCCACATGCACCAAGTTTGAAGAAGTCTCTACCCAACTAAGGGTCTAAATGGTGGTGGTTCAAATTGGTAACTCCTAAAATCACATTTTTAGGGTATTTTATGTACAAAACATAGAAAATAGTGAACCAATTTCAATCCTGAGCCTCCTGAGGGCCCAAAAATGCACATGGATGCTACTGTCAGCCATGGGATGCTAACCTAATATGATCGGCTCTCTTAGGGCCAACCAACCTTGTTTTCTGCGTAAAAACCTAGAAAATGATGACTGCTCAACCCTTGTATTTCTCTGGTATCAGTCTATATTTTACATAATTAATATATAGCTCAAAATAACTTACCTTCACCTAAAAATGAATAAAATAAAAGGGGAGAAATATAGGTTAACATGCTTGCAAAAATAAATGCGTTTATTCATGGGAAATACTGAAAAATAATAGTTATACATCAACTAACATGATTTATCCTAATGCATGCCTATGTTATTAAACTAACTATTCAAATAAAGCTACTTAAATGCATACTATGTAAGGGAAATTGATGATATGAGTTTAAGACTATCATGTGCTTATTAAATGATACAAGAAAAGGAAATTAATGCATAATTTTAGAAAACCAAACTATACAACATAAGAAAACATGATAATACCATGAACAAAACCTAACTACATGATATGAACCTTATATGAACTAGAGATCTATTGAAAAAATTTATGTAAATAATAAAATGATAAGGGATATAAAATGAGAGAAGAATAATGTAAGAGGTATTATTGCATGTACAAGAAGATTAAAAGAGAAAAGCTTACATCAACCTAACCTAGGGTTCACCTTAAGAGATTTAGATCTCCAAAGCAGCACTTCTAATATTCTCAGGAGTAGCTGACAAGCAAGGTAAGCAGGGTTTTCTCAGAGATTCACCCGGGATTCTCTCAATGTGTAAGTATGTAAAGGTTAGGGCCTTAGGGGTCAATATAAACCAAAAAGAAGGTTCCAAACTACTTTTCGGGTTTGTTTTATGGGAGTGCATGCCATCGCTTAAGATAGACTAGGGCCCAAAACCCTAGGGTTTCTGAAAATGGACGGCCCTCCATGGGCCCACCCACCAAGCAAAGGCCTTTTGGGCCCCTGCCTTGGGCTCTAGCCCAATCTTTATGCTTTTTTACTTTACACTGGTTCGCATTTAAATGGTTTAGTTCATTGCCCTGGGAGGCCCAAATTCTTGGTTTGTGTAATGACCTAAAATTTTAATCTCAATTAATCAAGATTAGGCATGGAACAAATTTCAAAATGATTAAACTAAGTCTACTAACAGACTAGGTTATGCCCATTAAGCCCTTGACCTCAGAAATTAGGTCAAGGAAGAAAATAAATAAAATTATATAGTTAAACTGAAAGAGTAGATGATAAATTAGGGATTTATTTAGATTTAATTAATTAAATTAATTAATTAATTACAATTGTAAACTTCCGAGATCCAACTTAGCCTTAATAACAAAAGCCCTCTAATAGGACCTGCAAATACGACAAGTTGAGAAATATAGAGCCGAAAACCCCATTGTGCCCTTAAGTTGTGGCACTATTCATAGACTGCTTAATTATTTAGATTTAATTAATTAAATTAATTAATTACACTTGTAAACTTCCGAGATCCAACTTAGCCTTAAAAACAAAAGCCCTCTAATAGGACCTGCAAATACGACCAGTTGAGAAATATAGAGCCGACAACCCCATTTTGCCCTTAAGTTGTGGCACTATTCATAGACTGCTTATAAATAGAGCCTGTGGCTCATAAAACACAAAAATCACTCCTTCTCTATTCTCTCTCTTGGGAATTTGGAGCCATGAAGGATATTTGAAGCTTAAGAAGGATCTTCCAAGTTCCGGAATGCGCCACAAACCAAATTCGACCCTCATGACTAAACCCCGAGTTGAGTAATCTTCTTTGATCGAGTATTCGGTTGTGTTTTGGTGTTTGGACCTAGGAGAAGTGTTTTGTGCTTCACACCCACCTTCTCCTAGGGATTTCAACCCTTATATACATAGTATGCGGAACCTAAATCACCAGACTTGTATATTTGACATGCACGTGGTAAAACCAAACCCTAGATGTAGAGGAAAAAGGGGGAAAACCCTGAATCCCTACCTAAGATCCACCAAAATGACATGGGACTATAATCGGACTTCTTGGGAGTGAACCAACTCCCGGTGAAATTTCAATCTCAGCAGACCTTTCCCCAGCTTCGGCGCACTCGTCGGCGTACTGACGAGGTCGCCAAATCTCAGAGACCAAAAAGGGCTCTCGGGAATCGTCGCCGAAGAAACTTAGGTGCACCGAATAAGGTTTCCGAAGCCTCCCTTAGGCGCACTGAGAGGTCGTTGAAAATTAAAGTGACCAAACCAACTTGACTTCCCGTCTATCGAGATCCATTTGGACCAAACCCCGAGGTGTCAATTCATTTGGCACACTTTCACCTGTTTAGGCGCGCCGAGAGGTCACCGACTACCCCGCCGAGCCACTCCACAGGTCCAATTGGAGTGATTCCAACGGGAGCGCATTTATCTTGACTAGTTACACGTGTCTAGCCTATTTCCGGGTTAGTTAGACCTTTAGTGTAAAATTTGACTCCTCAACCCGGAAATTCAGTTAGACTAGTTGGGCCAAGCAATAGGAGTTTTCGGGAAAATGGGTAAGCATGACCCCCGAACCTTCTTATTAGCTTAGCACCATCATAATACATGTGTTGAGGTATAATTGAATGATGGAATGCTTCACTTACTTGTTAAAGTGTGAATTTAGGCATATTGAGATGCCATGATTACAATATCATAAAAATGAGTTTAGTTTAGGCACTCGGCTGCCTTTCACGTGAATGGATGACAAATGAATGATGTGGATGGGTAATTAGTGCTGGTGTGCCCAACTTACCTCAATGATTAAAAATAAAATTTTATTTCATTTAAATTTCTATAGTAGCACTTAGAAATACTATAGCTAGGAATTGAATTGTTATGTGTCCGTATATAGTATTAGTAAGTTAGGTCATATACTCTTGTTTAGGTAGGAAGTTATATATATATATATTCCATATTAATTAGTGAGTTAGATTCTGTATATCAAAGTTGGTTGTTAGCTTCTGCATTTCAATGTTCTTAGTAAGTTAGATATGGGATTGTGCCCATTTGATTGATTTCGTGAATATATGCCTATGGATTATTGAATGCCGCATTAAGAAAGGATGTGAATTGAATGTACATATGGACTTTTCGGCTGTGATAGCCTGGTCTTATACCCCTCATGACACAAATGGTTTAGACCTACATCTCGGATGTTGACTTGAAACTATTCAGTCCTATGAGAGGACACTGGTCGGATCAAGCAGAGTGAGCAAACTCACATAGAGAATCTCTTCAGTCTTGAGGTGAGACAAATGCCCAAGGATCGCATGCTGGTGTAAGCTTGGAAGATGGTATGCTATCCCAAAGATCCTTATGTTGGTGTAAGCTTGGGAGACAGCTAGGCCATATATATGACCTCTGTTGGGTTGTGAAGATCTATGAATCCCTGAGGGATACCGCAGGTGGATGCAAGTCTTGGTTGAATGGCCCGTGATAAAAAATAAGTGGGGGGATTCATAGATCTTCACAACTATGCGGTTCCCATAGAATGGTTATATCCCTTAGTCCGTTCATACGGGAGATGATTTCAGGTTGCTGGAACACCCTGTGGCGAATTCAGGTTGCTAGGACACCCTGGATAGAGATCGAGATCACGTGGGATCATACAATATTTCACAACTTAGACAGCTTAACATTTCTCTTGCACTGCACGTCTGTGTTGATATTATTGTAAGTGCCACTTGTATGATGCACTTGGCTTAATTTTCATTCTATAAAATCAATGCATGTAGTGTAGGATCACAGACCACTGAGTATTACTCTGTGAGGATGTGAGAGAATTATTATTGTATGACACAACTGTACACTTCACACACGATTTATAATTATTACACAATGTACACGTCTGCACTTTTTCTCAAATACTGGAACATGAGTGAATGCCCTTCATCAAAGGTTTACTCATTTGGGCTTCCACGTTATGGATGTTATTTAATATTTCAGGTTCAGGAGCTTAGACGCGGCACGAGAAGACTCGGTTTGGGTAGCGTACTCTGATAGACATATGGTATAGTTAGAAGTAGATTTTACTTCTTTTGAATTTGCTAGCTTAGCATTAATTAGTAGTTACTTATATCTCAGTATAACTATTAAATATTTCGCTTATGTTTGTTGATCCACCTCCATTGCGATATGGGGTGAAGGTTGCAACTAAACCTGAGAATTCTAAATTTTTGGGTTGGTTCGTGACAAAGATGGTATCAGAGCATAAGTTCTTCTAAGACTTAAGTAACTAATTATGACTTCAATTAGGATCCAGGATTAGAACCTTATAGATCAACAATCAGATAGGTTAAGTGGAGATAAGGGAACTAAGTATAGTAGGTTGTGAGTTGTGAGGAAAAGTGTGTTTGTTGATTGTGCACCTTAACAAGTACTTCGGATGAACAATTAGGGATAACTAGCCTACTATTCCTGAGGATTCTAAATTGGTGGCTACTAAGGTGAAGTCTATGCTAAGTGTTGGATTCTCATGACCACTAGGATGTGATGAATCTAAGACTTATGATTGTTGTTTTAAGATTACTTAGAATGCCAATGATGAAGAATTTTCATATTTCAAGGCCAATGTAGTTGCAAATGCATTAGGCTGAGGAATTTGACAAATTACAGAAATTGGATTCTTATGTTTAATTATGAAGATTAATAATTAAAATTATTTACATTTCACCTAATACCACTATATTACTCTTATTTTTTCAGACAAATTAGTCATTGGGCCTAAGTCTGGTCAGGTACTATTCATATCTGGCCCGACCCAGGAACCACGCCCAATTTAAAATTTTCATAGGGCTTTCATGATTGGTGTGATTTGATGTGATAAAGTGGCTTCAAAAATACTAAGAAAAATATGTGAATTGAAATTTTTAAATTTGGAGTCCTAATTACCTTCGGCGCACTGTTCGGCGTACCGAAAGTCGGGCCGAAGCCCTAGCCGAGGATTACTTAAGGTCTTTTTGACCTTACTTTCTGATTTCTTCTTCTATACTATTTCCAACTTCTCCCTCCAAGTCACTTTCAATCCTTTCCAACACCAATCAAAGCTTCCAAAGGTGAATTCCAAATCAAGGTAAAGAAAATCTTCATCTTTCCTTTCCTTGTTTACTAAAATCTCGAACCCTAGATCTTCTATTTACTAAACCCTAAAACCTAGGACGGCAAGAACTCAAACCAAGGGAAAGAAGGTTTCCTGAAAGTCCAAATCCTCTAGGGCATCCATGTCACGCCCCAGATCCCATAACCCGAATCCCTAGGTGGGATGGCACGGATCTCGAGGTGAGACCTTCGGGATCCATTTCTGGACCGCGGATTTCTGTATCACAACTCGACTTGAGATAACGATCTCAACGAATTCTTAACAGAGTAGCGGAAGAAAAATAAAATTATTACATAAAGGATTGCCAAAATTATACAAAGAGTCAACTAGCTTCGACTGAGCCTTATTACAACGTTCAAATACGGAAAAAAATAAATAACAGGAATTAAAACAGCATACGTCCTTTGCTCTAAATCGACCTGCAACATGAAAGGTGCGTGAGTTTTGAATACTCAGCAAGCATGATCCAGTCGAACAATTCATATATCATATATGACAAGAAAACTGAGATTAAACAGTAATACGATAGGAATCAACAATATGTGATATGATATGTGTCTGATGCAAGTATGATCAATCAGATGGCCTAATGTATGCTCAATCAAGAAAATTTAATACGATGTGGTTTATGCCTATATTTATATGAGATGTTAAGTGTCCCTCATTGCAGCTTCATGAAGGGTTCGGGCTCTGTATGTCCCAGGAACATCCGACTGTTCCATCTCTGATCCGGGCGCTAACCCATGGTTCAAAGTCCACCATATGCTGATTTAGAGTGTACAATACCCAAGGTTCAGTATACCTTATGAACCAACTATGATTCATAACTTATTCTGTAGGACTTTTGACCCACGGGATTAGGCAACCTTGTCTTTCCCACCAACCGGGCTCACTTAACATTTCACATGGATATAGTATGAATGCCCTCTCCTATGGAACACGGAAGAGAGATTCCCTCAGAAGCTATTCACGCATCCATACACATGAATAATCCACTGGAACCCATCTTACACATCCCTATGATGCAAAAACATAGTCAAACATAAAACGATTATCATCTCTAGTCACATATATGAAGACCGACTAAGGAGTGTGTCTAATTGGTTAGCAAGAGTTAAGGACAACAAGTGGGTTACAGTCAATGCTGTTACTTGAACCTAGACCCCACTTGATCCTCATTAATAAGTAACCAGATAAGCCCAAACCAAAAGACATCCAAACCCTCACTCAGTCCACACTAGGTATCCTGTCTCTGCGCATTTGCACTCGATCGCAATGCACTGTGCTCGATCATCTAACTAACTTAGGATGTGAAATCCTAATATTGGACAGGAGTGGAAGCATTCATTCTTGTAGGATTTCAGCCAATGCATCTAACTTAGTTCAGGCACACAGCCTCACTATTAGGCTCAAAGCCCTAACACAATCATACTCATCACATTAGGCACATTGCCTCTATGCACTAGGCTAATAACCTTACATCCATCATCACAGATCACTATGGACCCCACTTTGCTTCCCAAACCTTCCAAGACTCATAAAACATGTCATACAATGATAAGCAATTCAAAACCTCAATACTGGTGCACACTGGAAACTTGAGCTCGATCACAAATTCCGCTCGATCTCATAAGTTGCTCGATCGAAATTTCGGATCGATCGACTGTTCAACCGAACCCAGAGATCTGTGATCTGTTCATTCGTTCTTCCATTTTTCTTGCATCAAACACATACTAAAACCACTCTAACGTATTTCAAATAGTAATACCATCATCCATG
>JAUPMG010026984.1:0-14865 GCA_031762675.1 Pachysandra terminalis | reverse complement strand
AAGTCCTGGATGGACTATAAATAGTTATTAATGTGTTGAGGGACCATACATCCCAATAGACCAAATCTGTTTATAGTGAGGGATATGTTCTGGGTGACATTCCCAATATACCAATTATTTGAGTGAATTCTGTTAGTAGGTCGGCCAATGTATGATTCACAAAGGTTAATCTGTGTGATTCCTTGGGATTCGTCACTATGAGTGAAAATAACCGAGGCGATTGTGACCTCTAGGTCGCAGCTCCTAGAAACTATGATGTACACATAGAATAGTCTACAAGCCCAATCAAATATCGGGGATGTGTTCTGGATGAGACATCTCGACTAGTACGATTAAAGTCGGATGTGGAACATACACTAATTGAATGCCGAACAGCATGCATTAACTGCATATCATCTTTATGTGCGTGGATTACATGTGGTAATCACATTATTTGTTGCATGAGCATGCATTGCATACATTAAATCTGAATTGCGTCACATTGCATTTAACTCACATATACTTGCATATTTGACATGATTATCATATTTATTGTTGTTTAACCTATGTTGTATCATTGAAGAATAGCTTTGACCCTATTCCAATCTAAAACACTGTTTAATTGATTACTTATTGGGCTAAGTGTAGCTCACGCCTTTGTGTAACATTTCAGGGATTTAGATGGGAAACATGATGAGATTTACGTGGCTAGACTGGATGATGGTTTTCAATGATTTACACTTATAATTCTGTAATAGGTTTTATTTTTTTCTTTTTAGATTAGATATTATGTATAGGGTTAGGATCTGATTTAAGCATGAGAGTTGATAGTATTTTCCTTTGTCTTTCCGCTGTGATTTCATTAAGTGTTTTGGATGTAATAACTTAGTATTAGCTTTTGATTAATTTTAGTAAAGTATATTCCTTTAAAGTTTCATTGATTCTTATGGTTTGGCTCTATATTGGTTACCACTCCCAATTCCGATTGGGGTGAGAGTCAGGGTTCCAACCTAAGGGGTTCCACGTGAATTACCTTAACTTTGGGTCGTGACAGAGCTCATCTAGATTGATGGAACCATGTCAGTTGACTCATCTCATGGTATAGGAGTTACCAAGTTGGTATTGGGATTTCCCCCCAAATTTGTATATCTCTTTGTCTATTTCTGACAAAAAGATGGAGATCTAGATACTCTACCCATGGTACATACTTGCTTGCATATCCTTGAGATTACGTATCTCGGATTCGGGGCATGACAGATTGTTATCAAAGCTCTAGGTTAAGTATGAATCTAGAGATTCTAAAGTCTAGTGAAACCTAGGAAGAGAACATAGAAACACGTTAACCTAGGAATCACATCTATGAAATTGTGTGCTGAATGTTGAGTGCAAATTATTTGATCTTGTGTGGATTGCTATGTTTGTATGTGATATATATACTTATGACTTCTAAATTCATACTTAGAGACTTGCTATTGTATGTATATGGTTGGGGTAGACGTAACTACGTATTCTTTGAGTCTTGTGCCATTTAGATTGAGTGAGCCTTTATGTGTGGCTAATCCAGTTGGGGAAGTGACTGCTCTAGATCAGGTATATCTAGACTAATATCTGAACTTAGATGCTAATTTGGTGGTGTTGACCATGATGAACTTCGACATAATCCTAGGCATGGATTGGCTAGCCGGTTACCACGCCAAGGTGGACTGTTTTTGAGAAGGTAGTCGTGTTCAAGTTCCCGGATGGTTAGAACATAAGAATTATGGGGAACCAGAAGGATGCTTATCAGATGGAGTTCCTGGGATTGATGGAGGTGAGTAAGAAGTTAGCCTTGGAAGAGATTCCGATATTCCAAGATTTTGCTAAGGTATTCCAAGAGATACCAGGATTACCGCCTTTAAGGGAGGTGGAATTCAGCATTGAATTAGTGTCGGGCACTAATTCGATTTCACTGGCTACCTACCGTATGGCACCAATGGAATTGAGACAACTTAAGGAGCACGGTATTTCTCTAAGATCGATATGAGGTCAGATTACCACCAGTTGAGGATCAAGGAATGCGATGTGCAGAAGACCGCATTCCATATCTGTTACGGGTCTATGAGTTCGTAGTAATGCCTTTCGGTTTGACGAATGCACCTGCGGTCTTCATGGATATGATGCACAGGGTTTTTAGTCCGCATCTAGATCAATTCGTGGTGATATTCGCAGATGATATCCTGATATACTCTAAGTCAAAGGAGGAACATGAAGAACACTTGAGGTTGGCATTGATAATACTTGAAGAACACCAACTTTATGCCAAATTCAGCAAGTGTGATTTTTGGAAGGATTAGGTTAAATTCTTGGGACATCTGGTGTCCAAGACAGGTATTTTCGTGGATCCTTCAAAAGCTGATGCTGTATTGAATTGGGAGATACCTAAGAATGCTGTAGAGATCCAGAGTTTCTTGGGATTTGCAGGTTATTATAGGAGATTCAAAGAGGGGTTCTCTAAGATTTCAGCATCATTGACCAATCTGACAAAGAAGGATACCAAGTTCTGTTGGGATGACCGATGTGAGGCAGTCTTTGAGGAATTAAAGAAGAAGTTGACATCAGCTCTGGTGTTGGTAATTTTGGTCAACAGAAAGAAGTTTTCAGTTTATACTGATGCATCTTTAATGGGGTTGGGCTGTGTTTTGATACAAGAGGGCCAAGTAGTAGCCTATCCATCTAGGAAAGTCAAAGTTCATGAGCATAATTACCCTACTCGTGAGTTGGAGCTAGCCACAATGGTGTTTTCCTTGAAACTATGGAAGCACTACCTTTATTGGGAAGATTTCGAACTCTTCACAGATCACAAGAGTTTGAAATTTCTGTTCACACAAAATGAACTGAGCTTGAGACAACAAAGATGGATGGAATTAGTGCACGACTATGTGAAAACAGTTCAATATCATCCCGGGAAAGTGAATGTAGTTGCAGATGCTCTAACTCATAAGCCTCAGAGTACATTGTCCTGTTTAATAAGGCAAGAGCAGAATTTAGTAGAAACATTCAGTGCCTTGAATATTAGATCAGGTAGAAGGAAGAGTAATGGGATACTCTTTAGCCTTGTTGTTAGACCATCTTTGCTGGATCGGATTTCAAAGGGGCAGAAATCGGATCAGAACTTACATATTGTGGCAGCGGATGAGACGAAGCCTGATTGGGTAGTACAGATAGACGGGGTGATCAGATTCAGGAGTAGACTCTGTATTCCCAATGATGAGTCAGTACAGAATGAGGTTTTGGAGGAGGCTCACAAGTCTCAATACTCAATTCATCAGAGGTACTAAAATGTACCATGACTTGAGGAGAGTGTATTGGTGGTCAGAGATGAAGCGTGACATAGCTCAATTTGTGGTACGATGCCTTACTTGTCAGCTAGTTAAGGCATAACATATGAGGACAAGTATTTTGCTTCAAGCCTTGCCTATTTTGGTGTGGAAATGAGATTATGTGATTCTATTTGGGTGATAGTGGACCCATTGACCAAGTCGGCTCACTTTTTACCAATAGGTTACACATCAAGAGATGATTTGGCACGGCTGTACATCTGTAAGATAGTGAGATTGCAAGGGGTCCCAACAAGTATAGTTTCTGACCGAGATGCGACATTCACATCTAAATTTGGGTGAGTCTACAAAAGGCTTTGGGAACACAACTAGATTTCAGTACTGCCTTTCATCCTCAGACAGACGGACAGACAGAGAGGGTCAATCAGATACTTGAGGATATGCTAAGGGATTGTGTATTAAAGGAAGTTAGACTGGTCATCACCCATTGGCAGAATATTCCTATGACAACAGTTATTAGTCCAGTATCGGCATGGCTCCATTTGAGGCACTATATGGGATGCCATTTAGATCACCTTTCTGTTGGACAAATGTGGGGAAGAATAGTGTTCTTGAATCGAAGGTTATCCAAGAAACTATAGAGAATGAAAAGATCATTCGAGAGAGATTGCATCCAGGTCAGAGTCGTCAAAAGAGTTGTGCGGACCTGAGAAGATGAGATCTGGAGTTTGGCACTACGGATCATGTATTTCTGAAGGTTTTACCAATGAAAGTAGTAATGAGGTTCGACAAGAAAGCAAAACGAGCATCCCGTTTCATTGGACCATTTGAGGTGTTAGAACACTTGGGGAGTGTTGCATATCGTTTCGCACTACTACCTCAAATGAGTGTTGTTCATGATGTATTACATGTCTCAATGTTAAGTATGAACTGGACCAGTCACATGTTTTGGACTGGAAAGAACTACAACTCCGGGAAGATGTGTCATACGATGAGTCGCCAATACTGATCATCGACCGTAAGGAACGAATTTTAAGAGCAAAGACTATACCATTAATGAAATTGCAATGGAACCATCATAATGAATCTGAAGAATCATGGGAACTCGAATATGAGATTCGGAAGGGTATCCATCTTTGTTCGCGGATCAAGGTACGTAAATTTTGAGAAAAAATTTCATTTAAGGGAGGTAGATTGTAGTGACCATGCCCTTAAATCATAATTAATATGATTCAATTATGATTTAATATATCCTTGAGAGGAATTTCAATGAACCATAGGCATAAATTGCAGAATAGGACTTGATTGTAATGAGATTTTATTATTTGGGACTTATATGATAATAATGGAAGTAATGGGGTGACTTATTTAATTTTATATTTTTCAAGGGATTATAAGGCATTGGACCCAACGTATGGAGTTATATTGGACTAGGCCTGGTCGTATGGCCCTTAAACACTAATAGAATTCAAATTTAGCTGTAACTGATTGGATGGAGAGAGAGTTACTTAACTCTCTCAACTCCTTCCAAATAGGGTCGTGGGTTATTGGGGATGTTCCATAACCATCCCTCCCTTGTAGCACACAACCAAGAGAAAGAAAAATAGATCTGAGTTTTCTCTGTTTTGCTAAAGAGAATAAAAGAAAGGAGAAGAGGAAGAAAAGAGAAAGAAAGAAGAAGAGAAGAGAAAAGGGAAATGTAGGGACTAACGGAAGAGGACCGATAGGAAGATTTTTGTTGCTAGAAATTTCTACAACTATCATTGAGGTAGGATCCTCGATTCTCCCTCTTTGCATTATCGTAGAAGTAAAAGAATGACATGAAATAATTATGTATGAATGTGATATGTGAATATGTAGGAAGATGAATGTGATAGTGATTATATAAATCTGGATCTATGTCTACTGTTATAACCTTTTAATATGATAAAAACATCTAATGATCTTGGGACATAATACATTGTTTAATACATATATGTATGTTTAAAGCATATTATGGTTTAAATAATGATAAGAATGTGGAGATGATGTGCACGAATATTTTTATCAATATTTTAATATTATATGATGTATATTTGGACAAAAAAATAGGAAGACCCGAGCTTTGACTCACTTGGAGGTCGACTCTAGGGTGGACCAAAATATTTCAGTTCAGTTGGGGGTCGACCGAGCAAGGGACCAAAAAACCACAAAAGTTGGTGAAAGTTGCTGGAAAAGGGGTTGAAATCTAGGGGAGACCAAAGGGGGGACTGAAAATCACAAACGTGTGAGAAACTCTCGGGAAAAGAGACCAAAGTCTAGGGGACACCAAAGGGGGGACCGAGGAGGTTTGGCCCACTTAGAATTTTCCCGGGAAAAGGGACCAAAGTTTGGGGGGGACCGAAGGGAGGATCGAGGAGATTTGGCTCACTTGGGGGTCGACCGAAACTAGGGGCCGAAGCCCAATAAGGGTGGGATTTGTGCAATAGTGAGGGAATGACCCTGTGACGTTGAGTGTGAGGTTAGTTTGTCATAATAACATGTGAGCGGTGATTAGTGCAATAGAATGATGTGCTCGCCTTGTGTGACAATTTATTGTGAATTAATATTGGATGTTATAATATGTGAGAGGTATGTGTATGGGTTTATCTGAGAAATGATTGTGTATGAAATGTGTAAGTGTGTGGCGATGCAAGGCATAAGTTATGCATGGGTTGTGTGTGAGATCTCTATGTGACCAAGTCATTGAGTATGCATGTTTTGGAGTGATCCTATAGTGATCACTATTTTAGTTTTCAGAACTCCTAAGATATGAGGGTCTGATATGTTTATATGAGTATATGGATGTGTATGGTATATTCCTACCTTTGGGTACCATCCCCTTAAAGGAAATGTGTAACGGTAGTTCCTACCTTTGGATTTTAATCACCTAAAAGGAAATTTTTTATGGTATCTCCTACCTTGGGTAGTATCCCTTGAAAGAAGGTGTATGGTGGTTCCTACCTTTGGGTAAGTATCCCCTGAAATGAAATGTTTATGGTGTTTTCCTACCTTTGGGTAGTATCCCCTGAAAGGAAATGATCATATGAGTTTGTTGGCACATTCCTTGGGTAGAATTCCCATAGGAGATGTGAGTATGGTTTATAATGGTTAGGCAATGCGTAACACCTTAAATTTGCATTCACTTCATCTACATCATCTCATCATAGCATTATGCATCATGTACATCCACCTTCATTTCCATTACTTGTGTGTGTGTGCCATTAGCATCATATGCTTGACTCATGTTCGTGTTCACTTTGTACTTGTGGTTGTTGTATTTCATCCAAATTCATGTGGGTGTTGACTGTTGTGTATTACTATTATGAGGAAAAGGTTATTGTGTATCGCAGTTATGAGGATATTTAGGAATATGAGGAAGTTATTGTATATCGTTGTATGAGGATAATTATGAATATGAGGAGGTTATTGTATACCAATGTTATGAGGATGTTTATGAATACGAGATGGTTATTGTATACCACTGTTATGAGGATGTTTATGAATACGAGATGGTCATTGTGTATAATTGTTATGAGTGTGAAATGGTTATTGTATATCACTATTATGTGTATAAGATGATTATTTTATTTTTACTGTTACAGGTATAAGGTGGGTTACTGTTACGAGGAAGTTATTGTATATTTTTGTATGAGGATAATTATGAATATGATGAGGTTATAGTATGCCACTGTTATGAGGATGTTTATGAATATGAGATTGTTATTGTATACCACTGTTATGAGGATGTTTACGAATACGAGATGGTTATTGTGTATCATTGTTATGAGTGTGAAATGGTTATTTTATATCACTATTGTGTGTATAAGATGATTATTACGAGAATAAGGTGGGTTACTGTTTAGTATTGTTGTGAATATGAAATTGATTACTATCCAATATGGTTATGAGTGTAAGAATTGATGGTTGATTATTAATATTATGGGTGTGACATTAGAAGCATGTTTTAATACACGAGATGCATGGTGTCAGTTAATCTGTTGTGTGTTTATATTAATGGGAAGAGGCATAGTTCCTCGGTTTCCTACTGAGCCTCCAAACCTCATGTCTACGTGCAATAGGTTATCTGCAAGAGTGAGAAGTTGGACATGGATGCATCAACTTTGAATAAAGCATGTTGCTGGTTGCTGATTGAGATTTAGTTTTTGTTATTTTTATACTATTTGGAACATGTTATAATTTGACTTAAGAGTGAGCAATATATATTGTTAATTTATTTTTGAGACTTGTGTAATTTGAATTATGGTTTTGTTTATTAGATAACATTTATTTCATTAAGACTTCTGAAATTTTTATGTAACTTTGATGGACCGTATGGAAAGGTTTTTATGGTTTGGACACATCCATTGGTTGAATCTGAAGGTCATTCCTTGTATGTCCTTGAGTTTACATATTTTAGATTAGACACGTGACACTCACCTTGGCATTGGAACGCCTAGACATAAGGGCGATATTACGAACCTGCCATCTGAAAGAAGAGTCAACATCTTCTTTTGAGTGCTCTTGGGACGAGATTTCAAACGCTAGTCCTAAGCGAGCATTTCAAAAGGAATAATTAAAGGCAGTTTCTCTCAAATAAAGGATTAACAAGTACCCAATACCTTTCTGCACTAGTTGGTCATCTGTTGGCGATAAAACCCGCCGACGTCGGGTCCTCCCGGTCGATTCTAGGTCTCTTTCGGTCGTGAGGCAGAAGGGGTGCGAGGATGCTAGAACTTTTCCAAGTTCACCTGAAAGACATGTAGTGTGAGTTAAACTGCACAAGTTAGTTTTTAATGTAAATCGTTCAACGTATGATCGATTTTGAGTCAGTCGATTGTATTGATTCCCAATCTCGAAGGGTCAGTTATTGAACCTGAGATACTGATTTTACGCGTCAACAACATTTTTATATTAAAACAAGTAGAACAATAGGTCAATATACAACTTAGATAGATAAACCTCCTAACTTGGAAAGACAACAAGTAACATGAACAAAGAAAATACAAAACCTCCGGCGATTCCTTAGGCTCCGATTGTGGGACATGACTAATCTACTTCATGGGTGCACAGGTCATCATGTAAGGGATTTTCAAGAGGGTTTCCGTAATTCTCCCAACTGGGATTCCTTTGTTACCGACTAGAGGGATCTTCTGCCAGAAACTTAGTTTGAAGTAAGAAGTAGGTGCAGCAGGATCCTTGCAGAAGCTAAGGGTTAACTGGTGATCGCTGGGGATCAGAAACTAAATTAAACTAATGATCACTTGGATCAGAGACTAGATTAAACTAATGTGTAACTGTTGAGTTAATTTGTTGTGGAGAGATCCTTCCGTCTTGGCCGATTCTATCTTATAACCCCCTATTGCAACCGTTTAACGATTTGTGAATAATGGGTGGTTATTTTCCCCTTTTGCTGACACTTGGCCCACTAGCCAGATTTTTGTTTCCTTGTTTAAGGCTCACGTTCTTTACTGATAAGCACCCGGACCTACACTGATCTTCTAGATCAACATTGAATCTGGGCATGTGTCCTGTACTGATAACGATCTGGGCCAAGACGCATTGGCATTCCTGGTGGTCCGGTTTAATTGTGGATGTTTGCACCCGGCCTAAACATTTCCCCCTTTTCCCGTCTTTTCAAAAGTAAACTTTTGAATTGAAAAGAGAATCCATGATGAGATATCCTTGGGAAACGGTGATCATTATCAAGGCATTTAAATCCTTTCCTTCTAAATTTGAAAACGCAACCTCCGCCTAATCCCTATCTTCTCATTCATCTGTTCTTTGGAATCTTGCTCAGTTCTTCAACGGCGTCCAGCATGCCCTATGAATCATCTTCCTTTGCCTTGCTCTCTTCCTCTGCCGATCGGTGGATTTTTTTTCCTATGAAGATTCTCTTGTGCTAGGGCCATCTTTCTTGGCGATCACTCCACAGCTGGCCTCCGCAATGCAGTCTATTTGCCCTCGGTGTATTAGTGAAAGCTTCCTTGTCGATGCTCCCTTCCTTGATTTGCAAGCTTGGACTGCTGGTCGTTCTTTGAGATCGTGGCCGAAAGAAAATGTCGACTGGATCTCCTACATTGACCGCTTAACTCCCTTCTTCTCCACCCTATGGAAATCGATTGGTATCTTTGAATTGATCCAATACTCTCGTTTTGCATTCTCCATGGCTCATCCAATGCTCGCTACTCTTGTCTGTTTTTTGTCTCATTCTACCAATTCTTTTCATCTTCCCTGTGGTCTATAGGACTGACTGTTCTTGATGTTTACTCTCTCACCGGCCTGCCTCCCGTTAGTAAGTCTGTTGATGGCAGCCTTCCTTCTTCTAATCTCTCTTTTGATAATTCTAATGCTCGGGTCTCTTACGGCACACTTTCATGGTTAGGGAAAAGAGCACTGCTCTTTTCTATTGATGTTTTTGTGTCGCAGCTTGTGTGTGGCCTCTGGCCAGCTTACCAAAGATTACACTGGGCTCGTTATCGCCTTGGCCGACAGCCGTTGCCTTGCTTTAGCCCCTTTTTACTTGTCTCAACAATATCGAGGTATTTTCAATCATGCTAGCCGTAATCTCACCTCTATGGGTGGCCCTCTGTGGCTTCTTCATTTTTGGGTTTGGGAATATTTCCCTAGATTTTTTGCTCAGTCGACCCTTTGCCGAATCTTTCCAGTTCTTTTTTACCCTTCCTATCGATCGTTCAGATATACTTTTCTTTCCTTTTCCCATTGAATTTGGCCATTCAAAATTTTTAATCTTACTCTTTTTGAAATTTCTGATGATCCTCTCTCCCTTTCCAAATGAAATTTAATTCGGGATTCCTACCTCGTCTGCCGAGACACCCACATTTTGGTTCTGTAGACACCCCAATTTGCATGAGAGCGACTTTCTCTTGATCTTTGCAGCTCTTGGAGGCTTGAGCTTGGCTTTCCCAATTCCCCAATCATCTCCAAACCACCCCCAATCATATTGCCAATTTTCCCTGAAAATCCCAAAAATAAGGTGAAATGACCAAAATACCCCTAGTAGACCCCACCTGACTCATCTCAGTCCTAAATCCATTTTCAACCTCAAATTCAAATTCCTAAGCCAAAATGCTCTCCAATGAGTAATCTTGGGCTAATTTGAAGTTCGTCAGAAAAATGACAATTTTGCCCCTAATCTGGTCAGTTGGACCAAAATAGCTAAATCCGAGGGTCTAAATATTTTTCCAACATCAAATCTGGATTCCACACTGAAATACCTTCGACACGACTGCAAGTTTGTAAAATTCTGAGTTCGGGCGTCAGAGGGTCATTTTTGGTATTTTAAAATTATCAAAAAAGGACAAGAAAATATAATGGGGTAAAAAAATTAATAAAAGAACACTGTAGGGAGGGAATTGAAATAAAGTAATTGAGAGAATATTTGAGGAAGATTTTTCATGTGTCAAATTCCAAGAAATAAGAAAGAATCAATTTTAGAAGTTCCCATGTGGCAAATCTCCAAAAAAAAAAGAATAAAAGCTTTTCAATTCAAACTAAAAAGGGGGTTTTCTATTTTCATACAAATCAAAAGGGAAGGTTTCATTCAATTCAAAAGGACTTTCTAAATTCAATTTAAAAGGGGGTTTCTAAATTTCAAATTCAATTCCTCAAGGGATGAAGTTTCTAAATCTAAAAATAAAACATAAAAAAGAAATTCTTAATTCAAATAAAAGGAAGAAAGTTGCTAAAATAAATATAAAAAAAGGAGAAAATTACCAAATTTAAACAAAAGAGAGAAACAAATTTTGTAAAGAGAGGGAAAGGTTGGCTCTCCCCCTCAACGGATTCTCACGGACGAATCCATCTCCCTATTCCACCACGCTTCTTCTTCCCCGAGAAAACCCCTCATTCTTCCCCACAGAGACGAACCCTCTCTCTCTCTCTCTCTCTCTCTCTCTCTCTCTCTCAGACGTTGTCTGCAACTCGACCTCAAGCCTTTCCCTCACCCTCGCACCATCATCAACGACCACCCAAACCCAACCAAAGCCTTCACCGCTCCCCTCCCATCACCTATTCCACCACCTTCTAGAGCCTTCGTCTGTAGCTTCCCTTCTCAATCCATCGTAGCCTCTGTTTTGCTATAAAAAACCCTTTGCAACCTCCATTAAAAACTGCAAGCACCACCTCCATTAACCACACCACCTTCTTCTCCTTCACTACCCACACCCCTTTCTCCCTCTCTCTCTCTCTTCTGTCCTCCTTCTCCCTCTCTCTCTTCCGTCCCCTTCTCTGCAACTCACATCTCACCGAAACCCCTCTCTCTCTCTCTCTCTCTCCTTCTTCCTCTTCTTCTTCCTTCTCTTCGCCTTCCCTTGTTCTTTCTCTTTCCCTTCTTCCCCTGTTCTTCATCCTCTTCCTGTAAACAAGAAAACCAGAAAAAACAAAACTAACCACAGCCCCTCAAAAAGATTAGAAAATACCCAGAAGCCCCCAAAAAATCAAAAAACACAAAAACTGAACCCCAAGGCCCTGTTTCCCTTGGGGATTTCTTTTTTCCTTTCTTCACCTAAACCGGAAGTCGAGCATCGTCATAGCCGCCTCTCAAGCCGATCTAAGGAGCTCAAAACAAGAGGAAAAAATGCCACATCTATTACAGGTAAGTTTTTTTATTTTTACTTTTATTTATTTTTAGATTTCTATTTACTTGTAATATCTTGCTTAGCACTTGAGTTCTATCTGTACAACAAATCATAAAGCCCACTCTAGAGGTCCATTTTGCATGAATCCCACTCCGTTGGAAAGAAAAATCAAATTATGTTTCAATAAAATTTGTTTCATATTCGTAGCTATTACATTTTATTTTTGACAATTTTTTTAAATCAACTGTTATGTGCTACAGCGACCTTGAACAAACTGTTTTCTGATTTTTTTTAAATACTTGTAAAATAATTTTTGAAATACTGTTTTTATTGGAGGTAGGATACAATGTCCTCAACCATATAAAATTTATTTCGCAAAAAAACCCTACCAGTAGGTTTAGTTTGATTGATTTTACCGGCATGTTTAGGGATTTACAGTAGCTTAGCTGTATGTTTAAAATTCTAAATAAAATAGTTATTCATTTTTCTTAAACCTGAAACTTTCTGTATATTATATTAGGAGTATAGGAGCTTTTGTAAATTTTTTAGAATTTTTTAATTTTGTTTTAGGTTCTAAATAAATCTATGTAAATATCTAGTCTCGGTTTATTTTTGAATAATTTTTGCTTTTTTTATGATTTTAATGTATTCTATTTTTTTATTTTGATTATTTTATTTTATTTGCATGCTTTAGACCGTGTATATTAGACGTTTTTAATATTTTAGGGTTATTTTTATGTTTTTGTAAACTATCTTATTTTTATTTATTATTTTTATCTATATTTAGTAGCTTTATTATAGTTTTTTTTATTGGCCAAATAAATTTGAACCGGGTAACCGATTAAACCGGGAGGGAACGGGTGCCTAACACCTTCCCGTTCTCTCAAGTAAACCTCCTTACCCGAATCTGGTTAGACCAACCTAATTTCACAATTCCGGTTCAATTTTATAATCAATCAATAAAACCTATGGGTGAGCATTCACACCCAAACTCAATGAGTGGTGGCGACTCCATATTTACACGATCGACCTATTTTCCACCCGATCGTGGGGTGATCACAACTGGCGACTTCACTGAGGAGTTGTGGGTTTAAGCCATGGTTCATTTTTATTTGGCCAATTTAAATTTTTTAGGATTTTTAGTTTTTTATTTTTTATTTTATTTTCTCGTGATTTAACTTTTGTATTCATACATGATTTGTGTAGATTATTCATATGGCTTGGTTTTAATGTTTTAATTTCATATTATGCCTTGGATTATTTGCACTAACATTGGCAGGATTTGATTTGGGCTTATGTGATGGCCCTATTTAATTTTTAATGTGGTTGGTTTGATTGGCTTATGATGAATGGACTGATTTAACTTGCTTTAATTTATTCATTAAACTGTGTGGTTTGGCATTCATTATCTTGCTTTAATTCATTCATTAAACTGTGTTTTGACATGCATTATGGTTTGTTGGATTGCATACACACACATTCATGAACAATTGCATAGAACTTCCCCTAACCTAGTGAAAACTTAAACCCGGATATGTGTATAGTCAGCGCGCCAAGGTCGCTCTACCTTGGAAAGCGGGGCTGATAGTATCCACCCGACCGTCTGTTCGCCCCACAGTTCGGGAACCTGTGAAACCACCTATTGAAACCCATGTAGATGAATGAATGGTTATGACACTTTAAGCCAATCTATTTTCATGCATATTTGAGTCCATTATGGATCGGCCCATGTCCATCTCTTGGGTTACCTCTAGTTTGGGACCCCTAGTTGGGCCCATTAGGCAAGCCTACCTAATGGTCTTGGGTCCATGACCCAGAAACCTTTCCATGCATCAAAAGTCCATTTTCATGTGTCCATGGCCCATATGCATTAGGATAGGTGCCCGCTCATTTCTATTTTGCAGGGATTTCTCATCATGGGTCCATTTAGGCCCATGGATCCATATCCAGATCTAGAAGAAGATTAAGGCCCAGATCCATATCAAGATCAAGTTCGAGATCCATATCTAGAGGATTGTAATGGATATGCATCATATCCATTACAATCCTTCTTCATCAAGCATGCACATCATATGCCAAGACCATGAATGAGTTGGGCTTAAACTCTCATGAGGACCATTATGTCTTAACCCTATGTGGGCTTAGTCTTACTAGGCCCACAAGCCTTCAATCCATCCTAAATGAATTTTAATTTCATAATCAAACATGTGAAAGGAATCAAAGTGACCCTAATCAATATGGGCATAGATCATTTGTCAAAAAGGAATTCAAATCCATTTGATACAACCTTCAATGGGCTTATTCAATTTTGGCCCTTTTCACAAGGATGTTTATGAAATTTTCATTCATTAGATTGGGTTTCATAAAGCTTGACCCAAATCAACTCTCTAACCCGCATTACATACATCAAGAAAGCTTGATTAATTTGGGTCAAGTTGCACACATAGGAATTTTCACTCATTCACCATGCATCATGACATGCGCATTGCAAAAGATCAATTATGGCATCATTTTCATATCATTTTCATCATTATCAAAAATGTCACTTTGTTTCAAAAAAAAAAAATCTCGAAACATTTTTAAATCAAATCTCCAATCTTCATCCATTTGTGCTTTGGTCTGGGTATATAGAGCCAAGTACTTTGATGCATTCACATTGGCCTCGTTAGAAAGGGTCAAGACCCTCAGTTTGTTTGGACCTAGTTATATAGGGTCTGAATATATGAGTCTTTCACATTGGTCTAGTTAGAAATGACCAAGAACCTCAATTGTTTTGACCGGGTTATATAGGGTCAGAACATTTGAGTTTTTCACATTGCCCTGGTAAGATAGGGTCAAGACCCTCAATTATTTGGACCTGGTTATATAGAATCTGAATATCTGAGTCACTCACATTGGTCTGGTTAGATAGGACCAAGAACCTCAATTGTTTTGACCTGGTTATATAGGGT
>JAUPMG010026953.1:0-14866 GCA_031762675.1 Pachysandra terminalis | reverse complement strand
ACCTTACTCTCTGGTTGATGATTGCAATTGGTTCCTTCTAATACAGTTATCCTTTTACAAATCCGTCATCACCAATAAAAAGCCAATACAACCACCCTTCAGAGAAATAGGTTCAGGGAATCTGTCTCAAGAAAGTTTAAACTGTTGCACAGTCGTTTTATTATGAGCGTTTCTTCACAAACATAACCTATAAATAAGATAGAGAAGATACAAAAGGAGAGAATATTAAAATAACTATGAGTCAGTTTGAATGCATATTTCAGAGCAAGAAAACCTCAGTATTCGAATGACCCAAAGTCTATATCATGTATGAGAAATACAGTATATGACTGACTATTCCCTCTCTCTTTTATTGTTTTTACTCACCGTTGTCTTCCATTTCTTAACTTCTCTCAGAACTTTCAGATAAATTCTTAATGTCTTAAATGGAGAATATGTTCTGTTATTTATAGGGAATTTAACCTATCAAATTAGGACAGATGTGATTCAACCAAGTGTCCAGAAAGGTGCTTGTAAATATCCCCATCCATCAAAACATATATTGAATGCCATGTGTATTTCAACAAGCCTGAGTTATTTCTAGAAAGAGAGATGAATCACTTCAAATCTATAAACTTGTTCTGTGATAGGTTGCTTTAGATCGAGAAGAACGCAGATTAAATGACACGTGTAGTATGCATAATGATCTAAAAGCAATGCCTCCATTCTTACCGCCATTCCAGATAAGACAAAACCCCATTTAGATAAGTTATAGCAGATATTATAAGTAGTTAAGGTTTTATCACGTGCTGCCAGAAATTTATTCCAATCATTTGAAGTAAAGGAGTTTATTGAATGTCACATCCTCTTCTGAATTTTGTTTATTGCGAAAGAACTCCTTTTGGCGGCTATCTTCCTTTGAAGGATGTTAGAATAACCATACATCACAAGGTGATCAGTGTATTCTCGTATTACTCATAAAGAGATTTTAGAGTTAGATTTTTCAGTAGGTAACTCGTTTTCATGATCAATAGTCCCTGTAAGGAAGTTATCTAGGCTCTTTTGAAGTTTAGAGTTTATGCGCGACCAATTCGAGTGCCTTTGACTTAATGATATCAGAAGTACATATATCATTCTACAATTTCTTTAAAAGAGACTCTGAAGTACAAATATCTCATTCAGAGATAACTTATGGGGAATGAAGATATGCCTCCGAAGTATCATCCCTGAGGATGTTATTCGAAGGAGGCATATATAATATGAAATGTCATTTTAAGTCAACTCCCAAGGATAAATAAGAGCGACTTCGAATTCTACTTTATAGTTTGAATGTATTTAAGAGTGTCTTCGAGAATAACGGCTTATTTTTGTTCGCCGAAGTACTTTTAAGTAAAGTGTATAATTTAGTCTTGCAAATTCATAACCATCACTCGAAGACGACATATGAAGAGGCAAAAACATGACTTCGAAGTATTCCTTTGTAAGGATACTTCAAGATCAATGAATTTGAATCCATAATTGTTACTCGATGATAACATATGGAGGGAATAACATGACTTCGAAGTACTCCTTAGTGATGGTGCTTCAAAGTTAGTGAATGAAAAGTGTATTTCCATATTTGTTACTCGAAGGTGACTTATGAAGAGGTAATAATATGACTTCGAAATACTCTTTTGTAAATATACTTCAAAGTCAATAAAATCGTTATCCCGAAGTGTTCCTTCAGGATGAAGGAACTGTATACATCGGGAATCCCTTTAATAAGGATTCCTTTGAAGTTAACCGAATGCAAGTCTATTTAACCTTTAGTCTTTAAAGGTGACTAACCTTTGACGATTTGACCATCTCAAGGTAGTTAACCTTCGAATTCACCATCTAGAGGTGGTTGGCCTGTGATTTGGACAAAACAGAAGGAAAGATGTCTCCTTCGTAGTTCCTACAAGAAGAATGATAATAAATGGTCATTCGAAGTCTATGGTTATGATCCAAATACAACTTCTAAGTTAGAAGGTTTAAAGTATGCCTTTGAATGCTCCTCCACAAAGGATTTCTCCCGAAGTCCATGATAAAGTAATAAGATCACTCGAAGTCTCTTATGGAGAATGAGAAAGTATGACTTCGAGTCTTGGTTTAGGAATTTATGTATTTGAAAGGTTCATTAGGAGTAGTATACTGCTGTCCTTATCCTTCGGAATGAATCATGATATGTCTTGTCAAAAATTCAAATCATTAATACTTCGATCGTTTCGAAGGTAGTTAGCTTAGAAGTTAACCAATATCTTTAGATTTTGAACACGAGAGCGGTTCGGTATAATGAACCGTTTCCAGATGAAGCTTCTTGGAGAAGCTTCACCTTTTTCAGATGATAAGGACGGTCTGATATCTCTGGCACGTTCCAAAAGTCGCATTTCAAATCAAATCCGCGTACAATCGTCATGACAGCTGGCACATGTAAAACGAAAATGCGGTAGGTAATTGCTTTAACAATAATTCAGCGTATATAATAATACCTAAAGTCTCGTACACACATCCGAAGATGATGCCACGTGTTATATGGGATTATTTAAGCCTTTTGATCACCAATACCTTCTTAAGAGAAGAGCAAAGGTTTAAGAGACCTCCGAGGGACGAGGATCTTTGTGAATTTGGGTTGTGCGAAACTCATGTGAATCTCACATGAGAATGACATCTGTTTCCAAGTAAGCCCCACTGAAAAGGGTGACTGGCATTTTTAAAACCCTAAAAGACCTAATAAACCTGAAACCAACTTTTACTTGAACCGGTGACTGCCACCCTTTCTAACGGGCCTACCTGGGACAGATGTCACCCTTTCTAAAGGGTGATGGATTTTTTGAGCTATACAAGCTTCAATCCAACCCGAACTCAACTCGTTCAAAAATGAGCCCAACCCAAACTGAAACCCAAACCAATCATGAGTTCAGGCGCATATTCGGGTTGGTTCGGGCTGGCTTTGGGGGGGCCGGGCCGGGCCAAACTTACAGTCCTATCTATCATAGTGCCATGCTGGGCGTCGGTTCCTCAGCCCTCGCGGCACAAGCATGGACGTGACCCAATGCTGTCATAAGCTTCGGACTCTTTTGGGCCGAGTATTTCCAATGATGGGCCCGGACTGACCTGCACAACGGGCAGGCCAGGCCAGGTCTGCCCATGTAGACTACTAACCCGAGCCCGCCAACGACATCAGAAACATGAACGGACCCGAGACAGTGGCGTGTTGACGAGCTAACGCATATATATCTCTGCCTCTGCTCAGACTGCTCTTCCTCAGTTCCTCAGTGGCAGAGATATATATATCTCTGCCACTGCTCAGACAGTGGCGTGTTGGCGTTGTTTCTCGCCGATACCAACACTTTCTGGACAAATCAACCCCATACGTTCTGAGGCGATGGATTGAGTTTGCCTTCGTCGCCGTCGCATTCATCCTTCGCGTCTACCTCATCCAAGGGTACTTCTTCGTAACGTACGGACTCGGCATGCACGTCCTCAGCCTCCTCATCGGTTTCCTCTCCCCGAAGGTTGATCCTGAGACCGAAGAGCTTGTTAATGGGCCCACCCTTCCCACATCGAGTTTCGATGAGTTTCGACCTTTTGTCCGTCGCCTCCCCGAGTTCAAGTTCTGGTGCGTTCTCTTCTCATTTCCTCGCTTAGGTTACTTCTTACGAATCCCTTATTTTCTTCAATTTAGGGTTTTCTGAGTGATCAAACAAAGTAGTTAGGTAGTTTTGAATGGTTAATTACACCTCGAGTTAGTTTGGCAACTGCTGGGGCGTTGAATGAATTGCAGAAAATGTTTTTTTTTTTAGATAAGCAATTCGATATTCATCAAAAGAGTTATTAATTTCCGTAAATCATCTATGAATTTTCTTTCCCTGATTGTGCATTGTGTATGTGAATAATGGCTACTGGGACGACGGATCAATGCGTGTGTGGAAGCCGACACACAAGATGACCTCCCACTTTTCCTTGTGCAAATCAATGGATATATCTCCCAAACGCCAAATCACACCGACCCACCCATCCACCCACCACCACCACTGTTGCATGCTTAACTGTTGTTCTAAAGGTACCAGGACCGATGAGAACTCATTTGGTTTAAGCACTTAACATATAGGATCGCAATATTCCACCATGCTTCCATAGCTGACGTCCACGGCGGCCCACTCTGTCGACATTGACCCACCTGTAGCCCTTTCCTTAATGACGGCTCCACTCACCTATCAGTATTCAATGACTCAGCTCCATGCCCATAAATAATATCAAGGCATATCCAGCCTATAGGTCGCCCCCTTAGTTACTTGAACCCATGACGTGGTGCCTGCTCTGATACCATTTGTTACGTGCTTAACCGTTCTAAAGGAGGCGGATCCTCTGTGAGGGATCCTCCTGTGAGGTCATTTCTTGACACTTGTTCCCTTGTGGGACCCATGTTGGAAGGAGCTAACGGAGCATTGAACGGAGGTTTTAATCTTCGTTCAATGCTCGTTTTGAAATTTGAACCAACTGTTCTCTCCTTCCCCCGAACCCCCCCCCCCCTTTTTTTTTGCATTCATCTGGAGAGAGAGAAGAGCAGAAAGAATTCTCTTGAGAACGACATGTAGAAGTATCATACAATTTCGGCTGGTCACAGGGAAAGAACGACAAGTAGAAGATGAATACACCTCACCAAGAAAAACCTTTCCCTCACTTCAAAACCCTAGACCTTCTCTTTTTTTCTCACATGACTACTGAACTGTTAAAATAATTTTCCATTCATCTCAATCGGCAATGGCGTCTGATTACAACTCATCTACATCCACCGAAGATCTGACCTGCCAAAACCCTAGCCCTCACAATACAGCTGAAAATTGCTTGGAATCTCTGACATTGAGTGAATTTGATAATGTTGTCATCGGTGAAGCAATCTCGAATCAAGAAGATTGTACTGAGGTCGCAAATGGATCGTTGGATACAAATTATGATCGAAGAGATGGAAGTGAGGACGAGGAAGAGCTCCAAAGTGATCTGATTGCAGTGGTGGAAACACATGAAGTTGTTGAAGAGGTTCAGGAAAGTTCTTCCAGGGCCATCTGGAGAAACAATTTGGAGGTTGAAGGGGATGTTCCGTGAAGCCCTAGCAGTAGTGGATACGCTGCAGGTGAATGCAAAAAAAAAAGGGTTTTTTTGGGGGGAAGGAGAGAACAGCTGGTTCAAATTTCAAAAAGACCATTGAACGGAGGTTAAATCCTCCGGTCAATGCTTCATTAGCTCCTTCCAACATGGGTCCCACAAGGGGACAAGTGTCAAGAAATGATGGACCTCACAGGAGGATCCCTCACAGAGGATCCGCCTCCTGTTCTAAAAGCCCCAGGATTGATGGAAATCATTTGGTTAAGCACTTAACATATAGGATCGTAACAGCCACCACCATTGCCACCACCACCAACAACAAATGAGAGAGAGAGAGAGAGAGAGAGAGAGAGAGAGAGAGAGAGAGAGAGCGAGAATGCAAATTAAGTGAAATGAGGGCACACTACAACACCAAGATTTACGTAGTTCACCCACATGAGGGCTAGATCCACGAGATATTACTAGGATGAATTCACTAATCAAGAAGGATGAAGGTTTGTAAAATGGATATTCTCTAGTCAAGCTTGAGGCTGCACAATCAAGAAATCAAACAGTACAAAATTACATTTGAAGATGGAAATGGTGCTTCTACGTCAATGGACTTTATCATAAACCCCTTGTGTTAACTATAACTTGAAACCCTAGGTTAGGACCCTTTTTTGTTCTCGAATACGAAAACCAAATCCCACTTCTTCAATACATTACCATATCTCAAATACATTTCTCATCATTGTTTACTTTCCATATCCTACGAAAGAGTTGTCTTAAGTTAATATCACCTCCTGTCACATGACCAAGGGCGAGTCCCACTCCATACAACCTCTCCACATGTTTCCACATCCCAACACTTATAGAGAAAAAATCACAAATCACGTGGCTGCTAAAGGAGAGAGGGAGCACCCAAAGAATTGAAGGAGGCACTAGATGAGGGGTAGCAAAATCGTGTAAGTGAAAGGCACCTAATCAAGGGTGCCAAGAATGATGAGTATGCGTGTACCAAAACCACGTAATTTTTGAACCTGGGTGAGAGCACCAAGAATAGGCAACTTTGAATCTGATGCAAGTGTTAAGGAGCTCAATAGACTGGTCTTGGATGCTTATGGATTTTTTTGATCCACTTAAGAGTTGGAATTTGAATTTATGCAATGATGTATTTGATGTGTTCTTTGGTTGTAGCTGCCTTTACACTAAAAATTTCATTTCGATTTAGCCGAAATGAGTTTGTTAGGAACAAATTCGTTGAAGTGGATTAGTTGGCTTGTTCTTATTTTTCATGAAAAACTGTGCATTCAAAGGCTGTCCAATTTAATATTTTATTATTGGATAATGATTTCATTGTTAGTAACGCCATTTGATCATCCAAACACTTCTCCAAAAAAAATATTTCGGGAGCCTGAGTTTGTCACCAGGATTGATTTTGGTGGAAAGCACGATGGAGAGGAGTTTTTTTTTTTTTTTTTAGCAGATTGAGAAGAAGAAATTTGAATTCAATTAGTGGGAGGATGATAAGGAAGAATGATTGAGGATTGTTGAAAGAGGCAGGGGATTTTCCTCATCAATCACACTGGCCAAACAATAGTCTCTTTGGTTAGTTAATCTGTTGCAAGAAATGGTGAAGAAAATAGTATTGGGAACCCCTCACAATGGAGACTGATCTGGTGGTGTTAAAGTCCGTAATCATTACCGTTTAACCGAGTTTGGTCCAGTATAATTATAGAATCCCCAGATTGTTTATACAGCATCATCCATATTATGTACTAATGTCATTGGAAAATTCTAAGATCCATGCAGCCTTGGTCCTTTTCCTCTTGACGAATAAACTTTCTCAAGGTTTTATGTTCAATAGAATAGCGACAAACATTTCAGGATATTAGATATTCAATTTCATCTAAACAGAGTTTCTTCATAATTTTGGAGCTTTACACCGAAATGATGCTGATTCCAGCACCATAACTTTGCATTAAGGATAAATTGGTTGTGGATCTTGATACTTCAACTTCACAGGTGATTGGATTTATTACTTTCTTAAATAGGCATAAAGAATTATTTTGATTCTTTCTTTGTTTTGTCATCTCGGTCTTGTTAGGACTCTACAATCCAATAATTTATCTTCAGATAAATTCAGTATTACATGATCATAAAATCATTCCTGAGATTTTCTTTCCCCACTTCCACGTTGAATCATCACAGTTTACACCATGTTAAGAATACTTAAGTTGCAGGTTTTAGGCAGGATAGGTGTATTGAGCATCCTTTGTTTTTCTCCTGACAGGTATTCTATCACAAGAGGCTTCTGTATTGCTTTTGTGATGACATTCTTGAGCGTGTTTGATGTGCCTGTCTTTTGGCCCATTCTCCTCTTTTACTGGTTTACGCTGTTCTTTCTCATAATGAGAAAACAGATACTGCACATGATCAAATACAGTTATGTTCCATTCTCCCTTGGCAAACAGGTATCGTTAGGCTTCCCTTGACTCTTGACCTTGCCTATTTTTATTAATATTTTCTGCTCAAAGTTTTTTAGATTTATATGATTTTATCTTCCTTACAGCGATATGGGAAGAAGGTAGTTTCAACAGATGACACAATTTGTTCCTAGAGATTGATGCTTCAGGTAAGTTAAACCATTTTGTATTGATAGCTCATGCATGAATAGGAAGTCTCATGTTCCTTTGCATTTTTATTTTTAACTTCTTAAAACAGGAGCCATCTGTGTTAACTGTTGGAGCAAAATTTTTTTGAAATTTATTTCCACCCTTGTGAACTTTTCTAGATTTTATCAGGTCCAGCTCCCATGATTCCTTAACGAACCTTGATTTAAAGTACCCGTATCAGTAACTATCGGTCAGCTCTGCTAGTCATACCGATCGGCCGATCCGGATTGGTACTGGGCTGGATTGGTTTGAAACATGGTGTGAAATCAAGGATTTTAAGGTATCGATTTCGTTATGTACAGCTTTACAACTAATGGTTGAGCAGGAAGGTGTTTTTGCTATCCTTGTATGTTATTCTTTTTTCATTTTGAGTTGCGCTGTTTGATAGCAAAATTTTCAACTCCTAAATACAGGAAATTCAGCTTTTTGTATGAACAAGCGGCTGCAATAAAATGGAGGGGGTGAGGGTTAATTGTAGAGCTCGCAAAACACGATCCAATCCGACTAAATGGGTTAGGGTCGACCCGTTTATTAAATGGATTAGGTTTGAGTTGAGGTTTTTTTGGCCCGTTTATTAATTGGTCGAACCTGATCCAACTTGCCAAACCCGTGTGACCCGTTTATTATTATTATTATTATTTTATTAATTTAAAATTAAAATAATAAAAAATTAAATAATTAAATAAATTTTAAACTGGTTGGTGGGTTTGACCCGTTTATGTGCGGGTTGGGTTGGGTTCGGGTTGAGATTTTTTTGACCCGTAGATAAATGGTCGAACCCAAACCGATCTGACCCATTGCCACTTCTAGTTAAGTGAAGTATTTCTTTTATTGCCGGAGTTGATGGAAAAAAGGCTTTTTGTGGGATGCATCCATTGTAATTTTCTTTTTATTTTTATTTTCACAACCCATTTCTGTTTTAAGGGTTGTTTGAAAGTTTATGATGCCATCCGAACTGAAAATTATGGTACATATGCTTCTGGAAAGGAAAAGTTGATGACTTCAAATATAGATCAGGTAATGTGAGGAGCAAATCTCATCGTTCTAACAAAGTGTATATATTTATTCTGCATACATGTATATCGGCCATCATCTCTTCCATCCCCGGCTTACTCGTCATTATAGTCATCCAACTACTATGGTTCTCTTCTGAAGGGAGAAGGGAAAATGACATAGGATGATGGTTTCGGGCTAATTTTGATTCAATATTTTTGTTGTGACAGCTGTGTACTCCCGTTAAGGCTTTAATCCCAATGGCAGTGCCTTGATTTGCGTGTGTGCCAGCACGAGGCACTATTATTATCATGCTAGGCCGTGCTTTAACCTTTAATATGGTGAAAATTTAATCGTATTCTGCACCCAATCGTGCCCGGGCTGTGTCGTGGGTCATGAATTTAGGTCCGGCACTAATAAAGCCTATCATGAGTTGTGGGCACAGATCAAAATCGAGTTGGGCCGGGCTGGCATGTGCAGTCCATTTGCACACCCTTAGGCTTTTCCAAGCTTTTCTCCAATTAGGGATGGCAACGGGGAAGGCGGGGCGGGTTTTGACTGTGCTGGCATGTGCAGTCCATTTGCACACCCTAGGGTTTTCCAAGTTTTTCTCCAATTAGGGATGGCAACGGGGCAGGCCGGGGGCGGGTTTTGACGAGTCCTAACCTGCCCTTAAAGGAGCCCCTCTAAAGCCAAACCCACTCCTAACCTTATCAGGGCGGTAGTGGGACAGGTTTGACCCGGTTATAAAGTTATTTTAAAAATAAATATTTTTTAAGTTAAAATCTTTAATATTTTAATTATATTTACTTATAAAATATAAATATATTTATAAAAAATATATTTAAAACATAAGTGAATGTTATAAAGTTCTTTTAAAAATAAATATTTTTTAAGTTAAAATCTTTAATATTTTAAATATATTTACTTATAAAATATAAATTTATATATAAAATATATATTTAAAACATAAGTGAATGGTAACGGAGCGGATTGAGCCAAACCCTAACCATTAGGGGTGGGGCGGGTTACCTGTTTAAACAAACTCATTGCCATCCTTAGAAATCGAGATAACATACTCAGGATCGGACCCGATTGGAGTATTAGTGTAACATTTCATCAAAATCTGCCGAAACAATCCACTGACTGTCCAATTAGGATATGCTCTTATGGTGTCTTGCTATGCAACTCCTTGTTAGAAGAGGTTGGGGGGCTTGAAATCTGCATTACACTAACAGTCTCAATGTTAATTCTGCCGGCTTATCTGATCTAGGATATCAAAAGAAAATTCTTCCACTTCAGGGAGCATACCGGTATATGTTTACAACTAGCTCCCTCACACAAAACATTTCAAGTAGTCCTCTTTATCTTTTGTAATTCCCTATGATTAAATCCAATTTGTGGGCAGAGCTCTATACAAGTACAGTGACTAGTAGAAGCTAAACTCACTCTTTCCCTCAATGGTGAAATTTAGGTATAGAACCAAGATCAATCCACAGCCATGACAATGTAAATAAAACAAGAAATTTCACCAAATTGAGCCATGAAGCACCAAAAGGATAACAATCAACAAAAGTGGCTTATAACTAAGCCTATTTCATTGAAGTACTTGGTAAATAAAGACTTGGATTTACAGAGATTCAGGAAATCAATATTTGTTTTTTTTTTCCTTTTAGCTATATTGAAATTGAAATATATGGAGCTATATACAATAATCATCATCTAAATAATAACTACATTCTCCCTTTCCCGCTCCTGGTTTGGTATGTGCCAGTGACTTCTCCTCCTCCTCAAGCACTGCCTCTCTTCTTTCCTTCGCCCCCAAATGCCGGGTGAAGTTTAGCAGAAGTGCGCTTCAATGCCTTGACTCCCAGTGGGTTACCATTGCTCTGTTTCATCAAACAATGTCAGCCAACAAACATTTAACAGGAAACAAAGCAAATAAGTATGTCACTAACCCACACGGCTTAGCTCAATTGGCAGGCTCTCCAGCTCAGAAGCTAGAGGTTCCTCAGGTTTGAGTCCCCGAGCTTACCTGATATATGGTCCTTGTGGGTAGAGTCATGTATCCTGGGTTTATCTTGTCCCCACCAAGTAAGGTGAGTTCCATGTCACCAAAAAAAATAAAAAATGAAGAAATGTCGCTCCTAACATCATGATTTCAAGATTATGTCCTAATTACCATTAGGCATGTCCCTTCTTTCTCATTGCAGATGGGATAGTCGTGAGGGCAGCAGCTGTAATGGTCGTCGCAGCAGCTAGCGGCCTCGAGTGGGCAGCATCCCCAAGAGAAGCAGTAGTTGCCATACTCGTAAAGACAGCAGCAGGTGCTGCTCGCGGGGCAGGTATAGTAATCGTCACAGACGGAGGGGGGCTTCACCGGACTGGGAGGGGATGGACCAGGGTTTGGAGGGTTCTGACCGTTCTTGGTGGGGTACGAGGGCTCAATTGCAATACCACACTTGCCAGTTGTGGTGCCAACCAGATTACGTTCCATTTTAAGATAACCATCCTCTCCCCAATTGGTACCCCATGAGTTCCTCACAATCCAGTAATCCACACCATTTTCTGTGCCGTATCCAACTGCAGCAACGCCATGGTCTAGAGCTATGCCACATTTTCCAGTAAATATACCCTGAAAAGATACAAGGAGAGAAATGCAAATTGTGAACCGCAATACTCAGGATGCCAGAGTCCTGTAGAGCAAAATATACTTCATCATAGATAATGAAAAAGATATATTTGCGAGTACGTTTCTACATATTATCATCAAACTATGGAAGAGATACTATTATTAGTGAGCACGTGATGTAGTGGAGGTCACTGTGGGTGCTTATTTAGAAGTACTAGATTGAAATAAAATGTACCGTGCATACCATAATTTCAAACTCCAGTGTTAGAATTAAGAGAATTACATGCCTTTGGAAAGCCAACGAAGAGAACGATACGACTCATGTTATGCCATGACGTGAGATGTTTTTCGACCTTTCCCTGAAGTTTCTTTACCCGTTTTAATATTTATTTATTTATTTATTTCTTTTAGGGTTTTTTCTAGCAATTTAGGGTTTCTTTTGAGTTGAGATTTTGTTATAAATAGATAAATATTGTAGAGGAAGGGATATAGATGTCTTTATAAAAGATTAAGAAACTTTTTCTTTTATTCTTACTGTTCTAAGGTTCATAGTGCTTAAACTTGGCATCGGATCAGGATTGTCTCAATCTGATATTGAGTTGGATCATTGATCCAACTCAGGATTGGTCGATCCAAACATGGCCCAATTTTTTTTTTTAAAAAAAAAAAATCATAAAATTTTTTAAGGGTGTCAGATGATCCAATCTGCCTCGTCCCAAAACCGAATCAAATCATCTGGATTGGACAATCTGACTCGATTTCAAACTGAGTTAGAGAACTTTAGCAATTTCAGGATCTGCTTGGGGATCATGACTCATCCCAAACCGATCCCAAGTTGTATCGGCCAATCCGACTCAAGATCAACCAATACTTAACACTATAGGTTTTGCCCTTGAACCCTTGACAACTCTAGAATCTAGATTATGTGCTCTGTCACCGGAATCATCAACTCTTTTCTTCTTTGTCAGCATGTCACAAAAAAATGGTAGAAGGGAGAGTTTTTACCGATCTATAGAATTGGAAACCCATGCCACCAGCTTCAATGGCGACACTAACTGGTTGATTTGCCACAGCCTTTTGCAACGACTTCTCATCGTAAGGTGGAACGTCTTCGTATGCGTCAATGGTAACAACCCGGGCATTTTTCTGCATTGAATTAAACTACTAATTAGACCCACAAATGAACAAATAATTCGAATAGATTTCAATTTCTAATTCTAATTCTACATTCAAGTAAAACACACACAGACCCGGTACTGGTCGCATCCGTTGTCGGTACCCATGTAAGGGTAATCTTCTTCTGAATCGATTCCACCATTGTTGATGATGAACTGAAAGGCGTAGTCCATGAGACCCCCATTGCATCCCTGGTTATAACTAGTATCACAGTCCACGAGCTCTTGCTCCGACAGAGATATCAGATCGCCGGTCACAATCTTGTTTACGCCTTCCACCGCACAAATGGTGGAAAACGCCCAGCAACTCCCTACATTTATTTTAAACAAATTTGGATGTCAAGTGAAAGTTAGTTGGGAAAATTAAATGTTAGAAAACCATATTTTGGAAGGGAAGTTGTTTGGTTGCGTCATGAAAATGTAAGACTATGACATAAAATTTTGATTTTGATATTTGGTTAATAAAAATGAATGAGAAAAGTTTTTCATCTATTCATTTTACACTTTATTGTATAAGAGCACAAAATCTAAAGCTTTGGTAGCGATGGGTAAGATGAGAAACATGCTCTCTCCTCACCTTTTTATTTTACTTTCTCACAAATTCCTTTTATTTTATTGGAAAACAAAAAAAGTTATTTTTCTGCAATCAAAAAAATTTGACTGAAACGTTTTTTTTTATAAGACCCATACTTTCCGGATATCCAAATACACATTAGCAGTAAAGCGGTATTTTCTTTATATTCACAAAAAATTCAGCTATCCAAACGGAGCCCAAGTTGAGAACTGGTCTAAGTTGGTCTGAACCGATCGGCCCATCACAACCACTAGATCCAAGGGGTAGTTGGGTTGATTCTCATGTGGGCCCCCTTACCTATCAACCACCAACTCCAACACAACAAAAAATCCGTGAAATGATGGCACAAACAGACAAAATTTCCACCCACAAGATACCGAATCTTTTTAAAAACGAAATTTATTATTTTTAAATAATAAAAAATAGAGATTTGAGGAAAATAATTAAAAGATTTAGGGAAAATATCACCCATTTTGTTGTTTTTTAACCAAAAAGATAAATGGACTTTTTATGTTTGAGTAACTTAAAAATATCCCTAATTCTGTTCTTTTTATGAGCAGATAAAAAAGCCATGAACAAATGTTTTTTGTGATAAAAAGGATTTTTTTCTGTGAAAAAAGGATTAATTGACATAAAAAATTCGTATATGTGATTTTTTTTTTATAGATTCTTATTTATAGGGGCTTTTAAGATATTTTTTTCAAAAGATTCCAATCCCTACGAGGGTATTATGGACCACTAAAACAAAAATAAAAGGGGCACAAGCGAAACAGTGGGAAAGACTGATTCCAAGAAACGAATAAAAGGAAAATAATGACGAAAAAAGACTCACCGCAGCTTCCTTGATCTTTGACGGGAACGACGGCACCTTCCTTCCTCCAATCAACGGAATCCGGCAAGGTATCGCCGGCGCGGAAGGCATAACGATCGGTTAATCTCTTAGGCTTAGAAAACCTACGCTTGGCTTCTATATTCGTACCCAAATAAATAGATCGGTACTCCTCGTTGGTCAGATCAGCGAATTTGTTCAGACCAACCTTATACGTCCGATTCTCGGCGTTGTGTTCGTCGATGAATCGGAGATTATATTTAAAGATCTGGAACCTCTTCTCCTTCTCTCCCAACGCGTTGTACACTTTCCCGTGCTCCGCGAGCCAGGATTCGTACACGCTCATCACCTCCTCGTCGCTCCTCCAAGTCGTCGTCTTCTCTACGTGTTTCTCATCGTAGCTGATGATCGACATGTCTAAAGCGGAAGATAAAGCGAAGAAGAGAAACAAAAGGGAAGCCATGGCCACCGTCATCGAAGAAAAAGAAGAAGAAGATCTGTAGAAATCCATGGCCATACAAGGAAAAAACAGAAGTGATCGATCGATCGATCGATAGAGGAAATAGTGATTCACTAGGATCGGAGCGAGAGGGGTTTATAAAGGAAAACGAGCTGTACGAAGAGGACAAGGATTTACTACAATAATAGAATTACAGCTACGGCTTCAATCGAACCATGTGGATTAGATTTGATAGGTTAAAATGATTCAGAGAGAGAGAACCAACCAAAACGATCCAAACCTAACCCAGAGAACTCGGAGTTGAAGGGAAGTCCTCTCTTCCGATAGAAGTCTAGCGTCGTCGCTGGGTCGACTAAATAGAAAAAAGGGAAAATTAGGGCTTAGGGTAGCTTTTTAAGAGTAATGTCAAAAAAGTCATTTGAAAAGTCTTTGTTTCAAAAACC